>JAQFXN010000340.1:0-23772 GCA_034693365.1 Liacarus xylariae | reverse complement strand
TCTCTTTGCTTAAAGAGATCATAATTTATTGATGTTTTGATATAGACATGTGTTCATAATTTGAATATTTAAATTGACATTTGTTTTTTTATTCTGTTATTAAAGATAAAATTTTGAACTAAAAAGGTTTATAAATAATTTATTTATTTAATATTCTGTAATATTTCAAGTGATTCTGGTGTAATTTAGTCAGTATAAGAAATGCCTAAATCACGAAGTTCTTATGCAAGTGTTAAAAATTAGAAATAATTGAATTCGTCGAAATCATCTCTAACAGAGCTACCGAAATGTACTTTGATTCCCCAAATAGGGTATACGAAATTGGAGCAAAAATAAGTCAATAATCGAAGCAATGGCTACATCGAAGAGTATATTATTATATGATTGCTAATTTTAGAATTTGAACAATATTTACAAATTCTTGCATTTCATTAAATAAATAAATTTTAAATTTTTTGAGTAATTCAGTTTCATGTATAACGCGCATCCCGTGTACAACTCGCACCATTATTTTGGCAAAAATATACTTTTTTCATTTGATAACGCGTGTTATACATGGGATTTCAGGGTAATAATAAATTCGCAAACTATAGTTAAGTCTCGAAATAAGTGTTGAAATTGTTTTATGTTTCGACTATTTTCGCGGATCAATAAACTTCATAATTCAGGAAAGAATATTTGACTAAATGTCAAAAGTATTAAATATATATAAAAATAGAATAAGAATAAAAGCATAAGTGGTGATTTTTTTCTATTTCCAATAAACTGGATATTTATATATTTGCAATTTACAAAAATAATCAGGAATGTATTTTATATTTAGTGATCAACAAAAATTCGGTCGATTTATAATTAGTTTTTTTAAGTAATTGGTTGAAAAACCTTTAATTGTAATTAAATTATAAAAATTTCTATCAATTTTTGATTTAACTCCAAAAAATGATCCTTAATGTGAGACTAATTTTGATAAAAATTTCTAATTTTAGAATAATTAGCAGAAAAATCGATTGCAAAACAAGTAAATATAAGTTATATTATAAGTCATTAATAGTATTAATTATAGAAATTTTCTAAATAATCGTGAACTTTGATAATGCAATCAAGTAATTGTGCAAAAATTCTAAGCAATTATTAAATATAAAAGAAAACTTTGGAAAATAAAAATAAAATAAGAAAGCATTGAATGAAAGGAAATGTATTGAATTCCTTTGAAATGAAACCAATGATATATTTGGTTCGTTAGGTTTCTAATGAAGTAGTTGTGCTCAAAGCATGAAAAACTACACATTATATTCGCCACTATTTGTATTAAATTCCTAACAAAAGCTTCTCTTTATCTCTCAATTGGATATTAATCGACATTATTTTGATAAAATAGTTGTGCGATTGTGTACTTAAAATACAAAAGTTGACGATTTGTAGTGAACTAATCGATTCATCTTTTTTTACAATTTGAAAAATAATTTTTAAAGAATTGTTTCTAAAGGAAAACAGAATATTGTTTGAGAAGTTTCTTAAGTGAAATATTTAATATAATTCGATGGGAAATACAATACATTATATTTGAAGACAATTTGAATATTTATATTGAGAATAGAAAATAATGATTGTGTGACTAAAAATCCAACGAAACTAATATATCATAAATATTAGAGATTTTGTAATTCAAACAAAACTAGGGATACCCAATCAACTCCAAGTCAGGGGGAGGGGTACATTTTCAATACTAAAATTCTTCATTACAGCGGGGGAATCTTGATAATTTTTCGGAGAAAGGAGGGGTATTCTGGCTATGCCCCCGTTGGACATCCCTAAACAGAACTATTGAAATTAATTTACAATCGAAAGAGAATACAACTGTAATCGGAAAAAACCTTATTTGTCAGACAAAAGAGCGAAATCAAGTGAACAAACAATTCAATTATTAATTCTTAAAAATCTCTTCATTAGAATCAATAATTAAGTGATGAAAAATAAATTTATAATGTTTTATGGCTCTGATCTTCAATGAGATTAATGAAAGAACAAAAATATTTATACTGTATAACAAAAGGGGAGGGAAGGGGAGAGACTATATAGAAGTACATTCATAAACAAATGAGTGAATATTTTCAATAAATAGTTTAAAACTACTAAAAATTTATGATTATATTTGTATTTTTCAAAAATATAAAAATAAATGATCTTTTCCTGCATTTATTCGATAACCTGTTATAGTGAACAAATTACATTTGTTTTTGTGTAGAGCACACCTCTGTTCATAATAAATAGCTATAACTGTAAATAGGGTTCTAAATTGGTTTTGTTGGGATTTTTTGCATTTAAAGCCTCGCCCTCTCTATTAAATATTTAAATTAAGCCTTAAATCAATTTTTGTATAAATATATTATTCTATATTTAATTTGTATTCTTTGCTGATTTTATTTTTCAAATATTCGGAGAAATGCATTCAAAATTGAAATTCAATGTCAAATATAATTTGCAACTATTTCAATCAATAACTGATTCAAATAATTAAATTGGTTTGTATTTTATTGAATATAATCAGAATGTGAAGCAAATCTCTTGTTTTATTACTCTTATTGTACAACAATTATATGAAAGCAATTTAAATTACAATTCTCTCTCCATATTAATGGGTTTAACTGTACAAAAGAATAATAATCGACATAATTATTGCATTTAATTAATTAGTTGTGAAAAAAACTCGATTACGAGAAGAGAAAAATGCTTTGTTTTAATAAGAGAGTACTTTAAGAGTGTGTGGCGATTAAGGTTTGCCATAAATTAAATATTAAACAAGTGTTTTGTCCGAAAGTTAGTCCATAATAATCATCAATTGACCCAATTTTGTGAATTAAGTATTATTTAATGCTTAAAACAACAGACAATTCAATCTTTTAAGGCTTCCAATGGATTGAAACAAAACAAAAAGACGATTAAAATAAAAGTCAGATTTGTTTTCAAACAAAAACAAAACTCATTTTTCAGATCAAGAAATAAAAGGGAAAAAATTAAATATATTTTCTAAAAATCTTATTCAGAACTGAATATTTAGCGAAAAATTAATTTTCACTTTCATTTCAAAGAGGCGTTAAAGCGTTAAAATTGAGAGAAATAGAAAATCTGATAATTATTTTTACGACATTTTAATGAAATTGAATGCCATAACAGAGAAACTAATGATAAAATAAAGTATAAGAAAAAAAAGAGGAGAGAATTGAAACTATAGTGTAATCAACAGAAAAACTATCGGAGCGTTTAAATGAGGGAAAGTGTTGTCAAATATGTGTAAATTAAAGGTTTAATAAATAATTAGAATTGAATTTTGAAATGGAATTTGATTTTTAAATGCAATTCAAACTATTTAATGACAAAACGCCCTAAAAATCACATATCTTTAAATCAATTCATTAGACTATAAGATATATTTAATAAAATAAAAATAATTATCTCTAAAATAAAGGCATTTCTGATAAATACTAATTAAATAAAATATAAAACTATATTTTTTATTATTACAATTCAAATGTCAAATATGATAACGGGTTCTCCAAAAATACATTTTCAAATCGGGGAAAAAACCGGTAAATTGAGTACAAAAAAAGAGTCATTCGATATAAGTGTCGAAAAAATGAATAAAAATATTCCAGAAATGAGTTCTAAACATGAATTTAAATAAAATTAAAAAAAACAAAATAGAGACTATGAATAAACAGACACAAAAAATATTGAAATAATCATAAAATAAGAATCGAAAACTAAACCTAAAGTCAAAAATACAATTAAATAGCATTTAATTTCTATCAAAAGGCAAAAAACAACAACAAAACTAACAAAAACTCATAAAATATACGAAAAAGACGATAATTTCCGTTCAAAAAATCTAATGAATGACTGGTCAGAGAGTACAGACAAAAAACTAAAATTGAGAGAACCGTTAAAAGTGGGCCATTAATTATCATTATATATATAGGAACTACAGGAACGAGTCTTTTCTCTCTGGTGTTCGACCTAAACATTCAAATGTATACACAGAGAGAAAAATTATATAAGAGTGTAATGAAAAATAAAAAATAATATTATTTATACTATAAAAATATGTTATACGCGAACGTTGGCCTCATTTATATCGGGAGTTATAGCAAAACACATATAAATTAAATGAAGAGAAAAAAGCAGAAAAATTCTAAAAACACTAAAAACTTATCAAAGAATAGGAAAAAAAAGTTTTCCATTTAAAACCACTATTTATAAAACGAGAGCTAAAATAGGAAAAAAAGAAACAAAAAATCGGAGAAAAATTCATGTAATGTCATATCAAAAGAGATGACCCAATCATACATGTGTTATAAGATCGTGACTATGGATTCAATTAAGAAAAAAATGATCGAAAAATTCATTTTTAAAAAATGCTTATTATTTGACATAAAAAAGTGCTGAAAATCTATGTAACAGAAGAAAAAAAACCCTGTGCTCTCCAGTGATATATAATACTGAATATTGGCATTCAATCAAAATATAAAATTCAAACCAAAATTACGTCAATTGATAGCAAATAGAAAAGTGTTGTTATGTACAGTGTTTTGGCATTTCTATTGTTTTGAAACACTTGTGTGAAAAATAATATTCTATTAAATAAAACAATATATTATTTGTTAATATAAAACACTATTCGCAAGCAATTCACTCATTACTAAGCAATTTGTCATTCAATTCCGTTAAAGAATTTCAATCCAAATAATTAGCGAATATTATATTCATATATACGATAAGAATCGATTCGAAAGAATATAATTCAGCAGAAAAACAAATACTGATTATTCGTAATTCATATACAAAACAAAAATCTCAATTCAATCGAAACACACAATCATAAGAGGGAATGCATTCCATAGCTATTAAAACATTGGCTATAAATATAAACGCTTTGAATGTATATTTCGTGTCAATACATATCAGACTTAATAAATCAGAAAATAATAAAAAGAGAGACAAAAACTACTTTTAATTCTAAATTTGAAATCAACAGCAAAATAGAGATTTAAAGTTAACTAAAAAAATAAATTTCATATCAATTCTGATATCATTCTATAAAATCTGAATCTATTATAGATTGAAAGCAAAACTAGAGAATAAATTATCAGTCATTAAAAAATTGTGTCATTAATTAAAATATTAATTCTAATTATTATATTTTATATCACAAACGAAAATAATAGCAATAAATAATTTCAATGAAAAAGTATACATAAAAATACTTTTACTTTTTTATTTCTTATATTTGTTTAAAAAGTATTTTATCTCAAAGTTTTTATACAATAAAATCAAATAAATTCTAAAGAAATAATTCAATGCATTACACAATCGAAATCAATTGAATTGAAAAAATAAATCTTTCGTCAGATTTATAGTTATTGAATGCATTGAAAGGCAAATAAAAAAATTTGTTTCAATTTTATTGTTCAATAGTTTTATAGCCAGGATTTGAAGTGAAAATTCTTGTCATTCCATCTCATAGTAACCCAAATATTACAAGTATTTTATACACATTTTTAATATAATATGCACTTTATATTTGTCATCCGTTTTGTGCACAAAAACCTTTACTTTATTTCCAATTTTTTATGTCTCTATTCCTCTCATAAACTCTGATATTTTTGATGACAGAATAAAATTATCAAATCATTCACTTTTTATGACTACTATTCAGATCACAACTGAAAGTAATGTATAGAACAAGACATTAAAGAGAGATATAATAATAAATATGTTCTCTAAAGATAAGTTTAATTGATTTGATGAATAATTTGAGTAAACAATGACAGCATTGATGAGAAAGTTCTGATAACTATTTAAAAATTTTGAATTACAATTGGTTTTCGAGAGAAGAAAAAACAAGAAGTTTTCAATCATTCAAATCAATGTTAAGAATAAGTCATTCAAAGACTAAAATTAATTATTTTCAGAAAAAAGACGAAAAAAGTTTTGAAAATTTATGCAAAACATAAAAAAAGTTCAGAAAAGAGAAATAAAATGACTGAATGAAAGACCAGAAAAAATGTATAATAAATATTAAAACTAAAGGAAAAATTGAGGAAAAATATTAAGCAAATCAACAGTTATTTCAAAATCTTAATTATTGACTACAAGAATGAGAACAAAAAATTATGAAAACAACAAAATATAGTTTTTATTAAACTAAACGAAAAGAGGAGTCAATTGTGAAAAAATAAATCAAAAGTTTATTTCTGCAAACAATCGACTCTAAAATTGAGAGAAAGATATAAAACAAAAAATTAAAGAAAACAATTAAAACAAAACAAAATTAAGAGAAAAAAAAAATTAAAAAATACTTTAATAATGAGTTCAATTTCGGGAATGTCTGCGCCGTTGGCTTCACTTCCATTGCCATTCAGGCCATTGGGCTTATTGTTGTCGTTGTCTTCGGCGGACATGTCTTCAGACAATTATTAAGAAATTAATCCAAAAAATAATACTTTTTCTGATTAAGTATTCAATCAATACTCGAAATAACGAAATCGAGAGTTAATTAAAAGCCAAACAAAATGTATTTGAATTTAAGGTTTAATCAAATGATTTATTGACACAAAAATATAAAAATACTTTTAATTAATATCAAAGTTATTATTCAAATATAACTATAATTCGTTTGAATAACAAAAATATATGAATTAAATGTAAAAAATGGTGGTTTCGATGCTTTCGATGCTTTCAATCCAATGTCTGTTATTTTGATTACAGATTATTGTATTGTATTTTACGTTTGAATCAAACGACAAATGACTGACTCAACAGACGGTCTATTGAATTGAATGCATCAGACATTGAGTTTATGTGCAAAATATTAGAGTTGGAGAGAGTCTGCTCTCAACCGCACAAATACTCTATTACTGCACTCTATTCGCGAGACTGTAATAGTGAAACACTTTAATCCAAAATAAATGGCGCTTTTGGGCGGAATTTTTTGCCCGTTTTTTGGCGCAGAGAGGAAGTCATGGTTTGCCGATAGGAGGCATAGCTTAACACAACTCTGCTATTACTGCGCTTTACTCACTATTACTGTTACTCACAAACAGTGTATATGCAGTGCCGCTCATTATATTGAGTGACGTTTTCTGATTACCACAAAATTGCATGTCTTCAGTCAGCATTAGCATGCAACTATTTCAACTAAATTGTTCATTTATTTTCCACTAAAAAGTTGAACTTTAATTTTTTTAATAATCTTTAAATCGATTGCTTTCTTGTAATAAATCGGATGTTTATCTTGAGTTTTGTTGTTTCCCCACTCTATACACATATCACTCATTATAGCATCAGTTTGTGTGACTTTTTTAGCGTTAAAAAGTCCATTAGTTATGTGTGTGTGAAGTGGCGTAACCACAATCAACACATTTAATGGTATAATAATGTAACCAATAATTACTTAATAAAAGTTTCCAAAATAAACAAATTATAAATAATTAGCAGGATTAAATAACCATAAATTAATACCAATAATAATCAATAAAATAGACAAATAGTTATCTGAAATCAAATGTATGAATGAATTGTTGGAAACGCCTCTACAATAAAGACAAGAGAGAGAAGCGAAACCAAAAAAAGAGCTCAAAAACAACAACAAAACGGAGACAAATATTTTAAAAGGAAAACAAAACAAATATTTTTCGCCAATTGGAGTGATATTTAAAATATCAAAGGTTTGCTGACAATTGAGGGCATAGTTATAGTGTGTTTCTGTATAGCGTCTGTTGAATAGACCCGGGATTTCCTCTTTTGTTGTGAAGAGAGATATAAATTAAAAATAATTTGTAAATTGAATAACAGTTTTGATGAAAATTCAGTTATATTTCTGTTGAAAGAAAAATATTAACAAAACTCTTATTTTTTTATTATGTTTTTAATAACTCTTCCTATTATTTAAATAGTCATTGGATATCAAAAGACAACAAATAAAAGTATATTTTTTAATAACTAATTTCCAAATTCAGTGCTTTTTTCAGTTAATTATTATTATTTTTTTTTTGCTGAGAATTTTTATTTTTATTTTGTTGTTTGTTATGTGAAAATCGATAAAAATGTAATAAAAGTTTTGTTTTATCTCTTTATAAGTATTTAAACTGATTTTGTTTATTATATGAATAATACTATTAATAATATTATTAAAAATATATATTAAGTATTGAAATATAAAATATAATTTCAAATAAACCGTAAAAATTATGTTCAAATATATAAACAGTTGTCTCAAAATATTAACATTTGTTTACATAATTTTACTAATAATTGATTTTCAATCAAATATTAATTTTATTTATTGCGAAGATTTGAGTCAACACTTCAATACAAATAGTGTTAAAAATTTCAGAGAAATGATTAGACATTTGACGACAAATATGACTAAAATAGTTGTGAATAATAGCAGTAATAATAGTAATAATAAAAGTTTTAATGATTTAATAAGTGATACAAATATTAACGACAATAAACACGAATTGAGTTCAAATCCAATTGAATCAAATATATTAAACAAACCAAAGACAAGCAGACATTCACATTCATCGACCACTAGAGCACAGGTATCTGAGTCTGATATCGAGTCCCATATGTTTGCAAAAATCCAACACTACATCCACTCTTCCAATAATGAGACCACAGATGAAGACAGTGTACGGATAGAAGTGTTGAAGAATGTGAGCCAAAGTGTGCCAAACAGTGGGACAATCAGTAAAAATACAACGAAATTAGTTTTGCCGTCACTTCTCAATCAAATAACTGATAATAAGACTAAAGATTTTGATAAGAATTTTGGCCAAAAGGCCACTGAAAACAGATTTAATGTAAAAAACAACATAAATGAGGAAAAGGAAGAATTAAGTACTAGTGGTTCTCAAAATACAAACTCTAATGATTTGAATAAAATTAAAGGCAATTATAATAAAAGTGAAGACAAGAGTAACAGAATTATCGCATATTTTTCTAATACAAACTTATTTGAATTGATTTTAGTAATCAGTTTAACTGTAGTTGTGTTGCCATTAGTTATAATTATTTGTATAGCGATTATAGTCTGTATATATCGTAAGCGATATCCGGTTCGCATGAGATTTGGCCGCAAATTCAATACAATTGAAAACCCGGACTATAAGAACAAACGGAATAACAAGTTATCAAATAATAGCCAAATAGTTATGGAAATGAATTAAAAGACAATTTTGAATCTCATTTAATAAAACCAAAAGTTGTTCTTAAAATGCAATAAAAGTTTTTTTTTATTATAACAACTAATATATAAATATTTTTTATTGCCATATATTCTTGTTTTAAGTTCTGATTAACACAATTACAAAAAAATGTTTCATTTAATTATGTATTTTATTAATTATATATTCATTAATTCATTTGAGCGCAAAATAATCTCAACTTTTTGTTTCTTGTGTTTCAAAAAGTTTTCAATTATTGTATTATTATTTAAATATTAACTTTGTTTCTGATTTATCTATTTATTTAATATTTATATTAATTTATTTAAACACAAAAAACATTTATATTTTAATTCACATTTGTTTGTAATCAATAATTAAATAAAACAAAAACTTCAGTATTTTTTTTTATTAAATTAGAAATGCTTTTAAATATTTTGTTTTTCTTGAATATTTGAATTTTCTTTTATCAATAATTTTCAATTAAATTCTTGTTTTAAATCGGATACTAAACAAATAGAGAAATCTTTTCAAAATAATTGACGTAAAAGTGTTTTTCTCTTCCGGGAAATGAAGTATTTTATTAATAAAATAAGTTTTTTATTTATTATTAATTGAAAAAATATTTTATATCGAGTTTATGTCATAAATAAGCGAAATATAGCCTAAAGTTTGAATATAATTATATACTCTTTTAATTGAGTGGTTAAAAGTGATAAATCACTGATTAATAAATTCATTCGATAACTCTTTTTCTTCAGATCTGATAAAACATAGATATACTGTATATTCAAATATTTTATAAAAAACCAGATTTTTTCGTGATTTTAGTCAATAATTCTTCATTTTTTTCATGTTTTGGCTAAAAATTAGCTAAAATGTCAATGTCTTTGAGATAAAAAAGGAACAAAAATTGTGTGAGAATTAGATATGTTTTCAATTAATTTCAGCTCTTTTTCAGGTTATTAATGAACTAAAAGACCTATTAATTTATAGGCTATTAAATTCAGTCCAGATTCTTATTATTCAGTAATAACTTGTTTGAAATTTATTAACTTTTTTTTCTCAACAGAGAATTTCAATTAATAGATAAAAAGCTTTTTCTCTTTTAATAAATTATAGAAAATCTTAATCTATTGATATATCTTTTCCTATTATAACTTTTAAGAGATTAAATATATATTTATTATTATAATCAGAATTACTAAATCATTACAATTATGTCTTCAAATAATGTAAATTTTAAAAGTTTAAATTATTTTACTTTTAAATATATTTCTCTCTTCTCAACTAATTATATGTTATTTAATGACTTTTGAGCTAAATGTACGAAACGATTAGATGCTATACTGCATTAATTTTATCAGTGAATAGTCTCCAGGTAGACTCTTTCCCCATTCTCTCCCCCAAAACAAGAGATATAATACCATTGATATTAGCTCGTATTATAATGAAAAAAATTCTTAAAGCAAAATTATAATAAGATATAAGTATTTACAAATAACAAAATAAGATACTTTTATTGAAATGTAATAAAATTCAATACTAAAATGTCATTAAAATTCCCATTCTTTAGCTATTGAGCTAAAGCTTCCATGAGCTATTGAAACATGACTTTTGCAAGAGATTATATTATAGTTTGCATTTCATATTTCACCAAATATTTTTCTATAAATTTTTATTTAAGCAATTTTTTTTTACTTTTTTTAGTGGAAAAGACAAGGTTTTATTTCAAAACTACAAGTAGTTTTTACTTAAATAGAAACAAATCATAGTGATAGTTCATAGTATTTGCTCTATATTTCAGGTTTTGTACTCCAATGGGGTGGGGTGGGGGAATGGGGAAAGGAGTCTACCTGGAGACTATTCACTGATAAAATAAATGCAGTATAGTTTTGTAAATTTACTTCCATTTGTAACGAAAGTAAGAGACAGTCGCCCATAACTATTGCACACTTGATTGATATGGCTGTACACCGAATATATCAATTCCAGACGTGGATATAATACGCATATATGTCTGTATGTTCAAGTTGAATATTAATCAACAATTGCTACGATGTACAACATATCCCTGCACCTGTTGAATAATATTCGACTTGAAAATATAGATAAAACATTATATCTATGGTTGGAATTGATTTATACAATTGAGCCACAAGTGAAGGCTCTGAGAATTGTAGTAATTGTGCGAATGAATCAAAATAATGACGAAAAAATGGAATGGGATCTTATGTTGAACAAGCTATAAATGCAAAAACAGTATTAAAATTAGCAATTATATCAGGGTTAACCAAGGTTTGTCAAGTGGGTATAGGTGGGGGTATTTTGGGAACATTTTCGCGAAGTCATGCGGTATTAAACAAATCCAAAAATATTTCAAATACACAGTGCAAGTGTAAAGTAAAAACAAAGGGGGTTTATGGATAAGCCATTTTTGACTTTGAGCAATCTTATTTTAAAGAGGTCATAAAATGACATTATTCAACCTGGAACCATATTTTATCATGTATAGTTTTCGAGTTATGAATTCTTCAAAATTTGATTCACTGTTTTGTCCAACATTTTAACGAATCAATTTAACCCCCGCCCAAAATAAAATAAATCTAAAAGTGACTTGCTAGCCTAGAGGCACGGAGGTTTCAAGTCGAGTTTGGTGTTGTGGTCACGAGATATTTTGGTAAATTATAAATTGACAGACCATATGAGCATATGATGTATGCATTCAGTGGAAGTTCCGAGTTATGAAAATTCGATATAAAATTAACCAATTTGTAATCGGGGTATAACACAGATGGAGCGGTAGGGAAGGTACTTATGGCCCGAAGACAATATCGGTTACCACTACTGGTCGTCTATGTCTTCGCGAGAGTTCAACAAACGTTGCATTCAATCGAATGAATGGAATTCCGAGAAAACCGTCTAATTTTGGAAACAATTTTATACGAAATTTAAATAAATTTTGTATTTTTGTCGACAATTAAACAATTGTTTTAATTAATTAAATGCAAAAAAAAAATTTAACTTTTGAATTGGATTTAACGTTATTTAAATACAAAGGAATTGATTAAACGAAAAATATATTATTTGTGTTTCGAGAGACGACTCGACCGATCAGTTCATGAGTTAAATCGAGACAACTCTTAATTGGTTTCCAATTCGAGTCGTTATTAAACTTTTCGTCCATTTTCTGAAACTTTCCAATCCTTTCATTCGTTTTCTCGTCTTTTTTCAAATCCCTTTTCCTTTGAACTCAGTTTCAGTCGAAAGTTTTGAGTTTAAAGTTTAAATAAAACGAATAATATTTAAAAACATTAAAAAAATAATCGATTGTAAAATAATATATCGATTGTGTCTGTCGTTGTGTTACCACTCGTGGACAACAGGACTGATAGTCACTGTGTTCTCGATTCCAAATTCAAGTAATTGAGCTATGGATCTGACTAATTGGCACATGCTGAAACTATTGGCAATATGTTTAAACTCGAATATTAAATGGTTTTCAAGATAAGTTGAAAAATCAGAAAAACCATTTAATATTGGAGGTATGCCTACAGTTGAAACATTCAAAACTATAAGATAACACATTCTTACATCACTTGATTCAATATCTTTTCTTTAGTCATTCATTTATGAGTTTTAAGTTTCACAATCAAACCTAACTCTCAAGTAATCTGTTAGGTATATAGTTTAGAGTCGTTAAAATTAGTCGATTTCAAATATATTTGAATTAACAAGAAAGTTCTATAATTTGTAAAAAATACAATATCACTTGAGCACATCTATTATAATTTATAAATACTTGAATCTTATTTACAAGATCTTCAAATTATCTACTCTTTATATTTAAAAAGAAGTTACTACTGTATCTTGAATCATTTTAAATGAATTCGAGTCATAAGTATTAAACGAGAAGTAAGTTAAAAGAATTTGACAGAATAATAACTGAGTAAATTATTAATTGACATCATTTAATATAATTACGGATAATTCAGACAAAAATGAGCATATTATTAGGATTTCAGTTTATAGAGAAAAGCCTTATTTAGCAATATAGCCTTTTTGAAATAAATTCTAAATTGTCAAAAAATGTTCGCAGGCCCAAATCAAACTATTCTTAATATGTCCTCTGCTTCCTATATAAGTTTCATTCAATTGTGTTTAAAGGACGGAGGTCAAATAAATTTTTTCTATTCTACTCATTATAAATCGAATTTTAGACTAGACATAACTCAAAATCCATTGGACTGAAATCTACTGAATGTGTTGAATTTGCTCAAAAACATTAATAGAATAAATTTTTTATGAGAATTTAGTTTCTCTTCTTTCAAAAAACCAAGCACATCCGATTGGTAGCTGGACCCCCTTTCCCCATCCCTGTTTTGAAAATAATAAAAATAACTTCATCATGCATTTTGAGAAAAAGTTACTGTTTTCCATGTAATTCTGGAAATTCAACATTCTCTTAAAATTTTTAGATCCTCGGTAATATTGTGTAAACCCTATGGAATTTTGTTAATTCTATCTATTATATAATGTAATAAATCGATTAGAATAAACCATATTCTGTGTAAGTTCTGTTAATTTACCTAATATTCTTTAAAAATTCTGTTTAAATATTTTAAATTATCCAAGAATGCTGTCTTTGTACCCTCAAATAAGCGGGGATCATGAATTCACCATTTCAACTCATCCTCAGAACATTTTAGAAGAAATTACTTTAAAATATCTCCTCCTATATTCACACCTGACTTACAAGTAAACTAATCCGGAGCGCCGCCTTCGATTGGGTTCAAATTTTATTTCTGAATACCTTATTGAATATGAATGTAAAATTTATAAAGATTTTCTGCTCAATTTGATTAGCAAAAATTTAGCCCCATATGACTTATTGGAAATGCATATATTTTATACAGTTTAGTGTATGTTTTATTCTCAAAGATATTCAATTTGGTAGATTTAAGGTATAATTCTATTTGTATAATCTTGGTGATCCAAAATACCTTCTCTATACCCCCCTAACTTTAAATTTATTGGCCATCCCTAATTTAGACGAAAACTCTGATGGAGAAGACACGTCTGCAAACAAAACGTCTTATAAATTTCAAATCCGGTGAAATTTTTAAAAGTTTTTATTTTTTTTAAAAACATAATAACTAGTATCCATCTACAATTTATAAAATTATACTTTAAATCTACCAAATTGAATAGCATTGAAGACTAAAACATACACTAAACTGTATAAACTTTATGCATTTCCAATAAGTCATATGGGGCTAAATTTTTTGCTAATCAAATTGAGCAGAAAATCTTTATAATTTTTAAATTCATATTCAATAAGGTATTCAGAAATAAAATTTTAACCCAATCGAAGCCGACGCTCCGGATTAGTTTCCTTGTCAGGAGGGAATAAAGTAAAAATACGGTCCACAGAGTTAGGTATGATATTGATATTATATTCCCCACACTGTCTGCCGTATTACCTAATTGTCAGAGTTTATGTTTCTACATTAATTTTTCTACAGCTTCCTTCAACTTCAGAAATGTTGAAAAATCAATTGAACAATATTTTTTAAACTTTTTTATGACTAACTACACAACATTGAATAAATAATTTTCATTTTTTAATTTTTATTAAAACTATTTCTAAAATAAACTTTTTTATTAAAATATTAAGCTAAAACTATATCTAATTTATGCAAGTTAAATCATAAGCAATGGTTGACAAGTGGTAGTATCAGGTAGGTCAAGATCTATCTGTTTTACTGACCCCCCATCTAAAAACTTTCTAAGAGATCTCCCCCTATCTAAAGTATTTGAAGGTATCACCTTTCTATATGCGAAAATCTTAGCAATTCATACTGGTAAACTTCGCAATATGTATAAAAATGAAGTTTTTGTAGCCATTTTCATCAAAATGGCATGTTTTTTAACATTGATGGGATCCTGAAATTTATGGCACTAATATGCATTTAATTCATTTTCTCTTGTTAATTAAAATATGATAATATGATTTTGAGTCTAATTTAAGCCTAAAAGACGATTTTTAGATGATCAGTCGCTATTTTCACCGCCATGTTTGACTAATCTATACCCGTACCTGACCCCCTACCCTTGTGAAAATTTTTGGGGAACCCCTCCTATGACTAAAATCTTGTGGCCACCATGGTCCTATCATGCAAAGCAAACGCTGTCTCTCCATTCCAACGTTCTGTACCTCTCCTCATCACCTCGAATGGGAATAGAGTGCAAGCTCTGAGCGTCCTTAGATCGGGCTATGCGTGCATTAGTATATCAGTGATGCCCAATATATGCAGGTATGCTTAACTCACGCACTCACTGCATGTTAACATAGGCTCATTCTCAGTATGAATAGCCAAATATAAATCTATATTACAAGACTATAGGGCTTAAGTGGTAGTCAGGAGTGATAGTGGAGGGGTATGAAATATATTATAATAGCCAAGATGAAATAAGTTATAGTTTTCATAGAAAAGAACGACTTTAAACGTTTAATAGAATGAAAATTTAATTATGCGAAATAACATTGATATCAAAAGAAAAAAATTCATTTCATTTTACTTTTCAGATATATTTATTTTTAAAAATTTCTCACTGAATAAATATTATGCAATTGATCTAATATTTGTGTGTAATTCAAATCTATATATTAGAGATCTATAGTTAATTTTATTTAACTAAAATACTATCATAGATTGCAAAAAATGAACATGTATTATTTGAGAAATTTTCATAATAGTACAAATCTAACCAACAAATAAGGTAATGTAGATCTAAATAAAATATAAAACCTACAATAAAAATTGACTCTGGACATGGAATATTTAAAATTATCTGATTCTTAATTGATGAAAACACATAAAAATCTAGCACATAATGACAGTTCCTTTAAAATTTTGATCCCTATTAATGATTAATATGTAAATTATATTGAAATATTTCAATCATTTATGTTTTTATAAGCATTATTTGCATTTATCGGTATTTCAATATAATTTTTATTATTTTCCAAGCTTAAACATGTTGATATGTCATTAATTTCCAATTTGTTATCTCTGATTGGATTATTTTCCGACATATTTTACAACGATTTAATAGTAATGAGGTCATTTTAAAATAAGATAGAATATAATTCGCAAATGTTGAATTTATATATCAAGGATGTTAATCAATTGTTGAGATTTTAAAATTATATTATTTTAGTGATCTTATCTGAAGATTAGTTTTAATTTTTATAATTAAATTAGAGAGTATAAGTAATTCTTCAGTTATATTCATGAATATATTTTGTAAAATATTTTTAATTATTTAAACTTTATATTAGAAATAGTGAGAGATGCTTTCTAAATCAGTAAAATATCTGCCAGAAAACTTTGTCAAAACTATCTAGATAGGTGAAATTTAAATAATAGTGATCATCATGTGCAAAGTAAATAAAATATTACAATATGAGTAGAAATTGTATTTAAATAGAAAATTATTAAAACTGTAAATGAAGTTAGATTTTTTAAACGTATATTCGAAGTAATTTTATGTATATTTTATTTTTTGAAACCATATCTAATTTTTAATAATTATTTACCTGTAGGCTTTAAAGATCTCATAAATTTTTAGTTATTTATCTTATATCAGTTACAATATACAATTTTCTTATTGCTAAGGTTAAGAGACTTGAGAGGAGGTCTTAATTTGTTGCGGAAGCGTGCATATTGAATAATATTTGTTTATCCCAATTTCTGACTGAGTCACGCCCAACTGTTCCCGACGGCAAATCCAATAACTGTGTCAAAAACTTACAAAAACATAATCATTGTGTTAATTGATCATGTGGTTTAAAATTGAATAATTTTTTAAAAAATATTGTCTTTTAGGAGTTTAACTGATTTTATTTAAAATTATAATTTTTACCTGAAATTATGCGCAGGTGAACTATAACTGATCATCACCTTATAGTCCTACAAGACCATTTCTATGCAAATATTGCATATCTGGTTTAAAAATGTGTCTGCTCTAAATCAGTTTTTTATGCTTTTCTAATACAAAATTCATTAAAAACATTGGAATATTGCTAAAAAGTGGTATATATATAGTTTTTATGTACAGAACACATTTAATACCAGTGAAACAGTGCTCAAAACGAGTTTATTTAATAGTTAGTGGTTTTCAGTACAACCTTTATTTCAAAGTGTTGAAATTTTATAGATTTGTAATAAATTATTTAAATATTTTGAAAACGGCGCTTTCGGTCCCGTTTCTTTAAATTTTGATTAGGGAGAGGTACCTCGCGGAGAACCTTAGTGTCACCTGGCAAAACGCTAGGGTTAGAGGTTATTCAGAAATGCAAAAGTTATTCATTTTTAGACCGTCCTTCGACATCCATGCTTTTATGTCTTTAGACATCTCTAGTTTTATTATCGGTATTTAATAAATTTCAATGTGAAGTCTTGGACAAATAAAAATGCCCATGGTCTGCAGAGTTTTATACTATCCATATATTTTGTAAAAGTAATATTCATTTTTTAGCTTAAACTTAAATAAGAAATTTGAAATTTGAATCATTTTTGAATTTTAATCTTCACTTTCGAATTAATAGAAAGTTCAATAATTTTTTTTAATGTTTTAACGTAAAATAATTGAACAAGAATATTGGACTATACACGGATAATATAAAACTTTGCAGACCATGGGCATTTTTATTTGTTCAAGATTTTATATAGTACTGTAACAAAAATAGGAATATATATTTAAATCATACACAGGATATACAAATTAGTATATTGGAAGAAGAGAGGTACAGATGCAATTCAAAAATAAAGTTTTACAGTTTTGCAAAATTAATAACTTTTGCTATAATGAAACTAATATCATGTTTGTTATTTTTACTCGTTAATTTAAATATTGTGATATTGATATAATACATAGAATTAAAATAGATGTATCACTTTATATTTCCACCATTATTACTATTGAATATAATACCATTGTGGCAGATTGCACACTCCTCCTTATTAGTTAATGTCATAATTAAGAAAGTGTTTTGTGAGTAAATAGTTAACTAAATCTTAAAACTGTACAGCAAATATACCATCTTTTACTATTCCATTCATTTTGTGTTTTTTGATTAATCTGAAACTGAACTGTTTAAAGTTTAATTTCAGTTTCAAATAATTTGAATTAAAAATTCATTTGAAATATATTCTTATTAGGTATATTACAACATTATAATTAATAACTGTAAAAATTTTGTTTTTTACAATGCAAGTCTGGCAACTTTATGATTAAGAAAATAGTTTTTTAAAATTTTAAAATTTAAAATGCCCCAAAAGAAGATGTTATGCAAAATTCCATAGTAACCAAAAAATTCGATCCACATTTAGGAATAGATCAAAATATAATGTATTGTTTCCTATGATTCTTAATAGTATAAAGTTTTCATTCACTCCTATAGTCTGCAATGTGTAAAATCGATAGTGTAATTTAACTATCATAAAAATTACCTTCAAATTGTATAAAATAATATTCCAAAGTATTTGGCCCAAATGGGCCCTAGCAAAAAAGTTATAATTTTTTGAAAATTTTCTTTCCAGTAGTTAATAAATGACAATATTCAATTTACACTATATTTATAATTTACAGTTTGTAATTGTATTGAAAAATATTTGTGAAATATATAAATGTTTAATATTCACTTCAATAATTGTATACAGTTTCTTAATTTTCAAAGGAATATGAGTTTAATTTATGAAACTGTAACATATAAATTGACATTAATTATATTCATTTATATACTTCATCAATACAATTAAAAACAGTAAATAATAAATAGAGTATAAATTGAATATTATCATTAATAAGCTACAGGGAAAAAGCTTTAAAAATAAAATTTTTACAAAATTATAACTTTTTTGCTAGGAACCATTTGGGCGTAATATTTTGGGATAATATTTGATACACCTTGAAGTTAATTATTATGTTAGTTAGATTACGACATAGATTTTACACATTGCAGACTATAGGAGTAAGTCAAATATGCTAAATGCCTATGAATTTATCAAGTAGATTTAAGTTTAGCTATATTCTCTTGTTACGAAAATATTTTTTTTAATAACAAAATTCAAACCTTTGACTGAATCAGACCAACAATTCCACTCCATTTATTAGAAATATTATCTATTCTATTACCCGGAATATATTTGCAATCATGCAATTCATAGATAAAATTAAATAATTTTTTTAATGTTTCAAATATTTCGATATCGATTCCATTTATATATTCAATATTGCCATGGTAATTGATTGTTGTTTGAAGAAAAACTAGTGGTGGAAACTGGAAAGTGGTTAGAGAATTAATTTTTGATTTATTAGCAGGCTTGTAATTAATAACAAGGTGTTTATAACCCAAATACCCTTTTGTATACCCCTTAACATTTCTGAAAAATATTATCAAATTAGCCCAAACTCTAACCAAAAATATAAATATTTTACAAATCAATATTAACTTTTGTATCTGAATAATTTTCTTTAAAAGATAAAATATGCTTGTAGTTAGAAATAGTCTTGCAAGATTATTTAAAATATATATTAAGTAAAAAATATTTAAATAAAAGTTTAAGTAAATATTAAAAAAAATGAAAAACCATTTTATTATTATATAATCTAAAGTAATTGATTTAATGGATAAATAAAGAAATATAATATTTCCCTAAAACTACTTATTGTTTTGGCTATAAATGAATAAGGAGAATAGTTAGATTAGAGGACATTGATAGATTTTATAAAAGTAGCAATTTAAATTTATAATTATCTATGATTTCTTCAAACAATTAATAAAATAATACAAACATGATTGGCTGCAATTATATACTTGGTACCATTCAGATTCAGCATACTTATTAATACATCAATTATAACTTTGTAAAAATTAACAAATTTTCTGGATTGTTCATTCAAAACTCTGTGTATTTATTAAAATAATAAAACATTACTCCATTGAATAGAAAACTAATTTATATTTATTGCAATTAAATTCAAAAAAAATAAAATTTAATATATTATATCTTTTTCTTTCTAAACACTTAAGAAATTAAAAGATTTTAAATTGATAAATATTCTACAATTGTATTATTACACAGGTATATTATTGAAGAAAACAATGAAAAATAAATTATAACATCAACTAATATTTCCTTGATGTAATTAATGATAAAGTGCTTATATTTCAATATAATTATTGTTTTACCTTAATTGTCGGAATAATTATAATATTTGTTGTCAATATATACTATTCATTAATTTTCATATGTTTTGCAATAAATTAACCTAAATATTGTAATATTTTCTGGGAGTTTAGTTTACACAAAAATCTATATTCAATATGAACTTCAGTCAAATGGGGACCAAAAGCATCGGATTTATTTTTTTAGAAATGAAATTGCTATAGCATAGAATAAGCATAAGCTACTTATTAGCAAGATAATCATTATAGCTGCTAATGCCAAGTGGAAAGAGGTTTTTTGTAGGTGCAAAGTGTCAAAAACTCAAATTTTGAACCCTGTTTTGAGCTATTCCATGCGATCAAATAGAAAAATATACTTGTATATATTTTTGTAAAGCTTATAAATACAAGTTCAACGATATATGACACAAGTCTGGCCATTATCTTCTGGATCATGTAGGCTCTGGTCAATTACCGCGGAAGGATGTTTAGCATACCATAAACTTCTACCTTGGCAAATGTTAACAAACATATATATATTATGTGTCATTTGATCACAAGAATCAGCTCTAAAAGTGGTTTATGATTTCATGTTTTAAGGTTGTAAACCTCCATTAAACCTAAGGGTAACTCCCATTAGCAAAAATTTTAATCTTTATCATGACTTAATAGAATAAAGTAAGAAAAAAAATTTTTTAAAATTCATATAAAATTTTAATTAACTACATATTCTTTTAAATAAAATGGTAATTTTAATGATTTACAGCTTATAGTGGTTAACACAAGTGCTTCTGTCGAACCACCAAATTGACTGGATATTGATTCCCATCATAATTAGAGGTGGGCAGAGGTGGTGATTAGGTAGGTCCAGACTTACCTGTTTTAGGTGACCCACCTGCCATCTAAACATTTTCTAGGAAACCCCTTACATCTGAGAATTTTGAGAGATACCCCCCCCCCCGGTATACAAATAATTTTTATTGTAAATTGTAAAAATATGAATACTTTTATTTTTATTATAATTTATAAAACAACAATAAACATGTTAATCTTATATATTTTATGATTAAATATAATCATTATAAACAAATATCAATTTTGATAATGGGTGTTATTTTAAAAATAGCGTTATAAGATACTTTTTTAATAATAGATGCGTTAAATTATTGATGAATGAAATGTTTAGACTAAGCTTTATTTGAATAATACTACTAACGGCATCTATTATTAAAAGTATATGTTATCGCGCTATTTTTAAAATAACACCGGATTTCAAAATTGATGATTATAAATAATGAATACAGATGAGCAGAGGTCAAGCACAGGCCAGGACAGCCTGAGGCTGGCCTAGGCTAGAGGTCAGGCTCTAGGAGATTTGCGGGACTCCAGGTCCAGGTCTAGGCTCTTGGCCCATTACTATGTGCCTGATTTGACCTTTATAATGTGTAAGAAAAAAATATGTAAAATAAATTTTGGAGTATAGTTGAATTAAAATAAATAGTTGTTAGCGCAATAATTTAACTAACTAGTTAATTATAATTTTTTGCATTTTCGCTATATACAAGGTATATTGCAGTGGTTGCCAGACTCAGAGAGTGTCATTACACCTTACAAGGATGAGTCGGTAATCTGCCAACGCGATATCGAAATTCTGCACATGCTACAATATTAAGCACCAAGTACTACATTATTTGTTAGAATACTAGCTGCTAGTGGTGGGTTGTCAGGGTTTGACCATAGGTAAACTGAGTTTTTCTGTACTTTTATTTAATTAAAATACTCAAGACACATGATGTTGATCGTAGTAAGTTATATATATATTTGAAAACTACTCTTCGAGACGGTCATTTTGATACCATACTCGATGTGATAGGATAAAATTTACTGCTTGGTGGAAATTCAGAGGAAATTTTAGAAATTTAAATTAATGCCAAATTATTCATCTCATTGAACTAAGTCAACCCATATATTTAAGTATAACCTAAAAAATTCATTATCAGAGTCTAATTCAAATAAAACTAAAATAATCATTTCGCATTAACCCTTACCAAACCCTGAAAACGCACGACTAGCAGCTAGAAAATCTATCACATTCTTCACATGATATACTAAATATAATACCAAAATTAGAATTTCGATATCGCGTTGGAAGATTGGCCAATCCTCCTTGTTAGAGTTGTGATGTTGCCGATATATAAAATTCATGGTATTTTTCACATTATTTTACGAGGTGAATCAAATGATTGTTTTGGGGAACACAATTTCCTTTTGTTTTTAACCAAGCTTTAATCTTCCAACGAAATTCGATAAATGTCGGCCCACACCTACTAAAAATTGAAAATTTTTAAAAATATCACTTGCTGATCGACCTCATAAAATAATTTGTAAAGTACCTTCAATTGATTATCTCAAATCTTAGAATCTTATTTTGCACTCTCTGAGTCGACTACCCTTGGTATATTGGTTATACTCCGTTACCTGCCCAATGTTTATACTTGATGCTAGTCTCAGGCTCAAGGCTAAGGCTAATAGAGTTCAGGCCCAGGCTAGTGATATTTTTATAGGCCAAAGCCCAGTCTCGAAATATTTTGAGCCAATGCTCACGAGGCTAAGGTCTAGGCTAGTGTTTTTCGGGCATGTGATAATCACTATAAATGAGCAAATTGTAATAATTATCCATAAAGTGAATATTCTATATCTGCAATATTCTCAAAGTGCCTGAACCTCTATAACTGAAATATACTTCTGAAACTTGAATCACATACAGTAGAATCATATTATCACTTCGTTATCTCTATAACTACAACACATGTTATATATTCAGTAGTATAAACTACACCTTTATAAGTAAAATATTACATTCAAAAATTATATAAAACTTGTTGAAATTTTCAATTAAAATAAATTAATTATTTCTAAATGAAAATAAAACATAGTTTTCAGTTTGAAATCTGAATTCAATCTATGCAAAATTTCTTTATGTAAAAACAAAACATAAATTACTCATCACTTTTATCCAAGGAGAAGTTAAAAAAATTATCATGTAAATTTTTTCAAAAAGTAGGTTTTTAAATTTTTTCCAAATTGAATTAGCCTGAAAAATTTCTTGAATCTAGTCAATAAATTCTTTCTGTTGAATAGAATATATTCGAATAAACATATACAAGTTGATATAATAATTGCATATGTATAATATAAATTGATGCTATTAATTTCGAGAAGATTTAATTTCTCAAAATTATTCGCATTATTATAATTGTCATTCTGTTTGCCATCAAATTCTATTGGATCTCTTCTAAACATTTTATA
>JAQFXN010000339.1:0-23791 GCA_034693365.1 Liacarus xylariae | reverse complement strand
GGTAACTTTTCTGTAAATAGATATTGATTATGCTAAGTTCAAAAAATTAACGATCAGCTTATGTCAGGTCCGGCTTATCTCTAGTAATATTTTCATTTAGGCATTTATGCTATTTTCTATACCTCGGCTTATATGCCAGTCCAGCATATCTGGCAGAACTTATGGTACTTATCATCACTAAGTTTAAGTTAAAACAGGAATGTTGAAGGACCAAAACGTTAGGGTGAGCATTTTTTCGGCAAGAGCCTAACGGGTCCTGGGGAAGTTAAAATGGCAGATTTTGCCAACTTTGGCCTATAGGAGTCCAGAGGAAGGTTTTTTTTAAAAAAGTCATTTTTTACACACAATATGCAATAAGGGTGTTTTTAATGCTCAAAATCAGTGTTTTGATGATTTTCTAATGCAAAACTCATTAAAAGCAGTGAATCATTGCTAAAAATGAGTACAAACCACATTAAAAACCAGTGAAATAATGCTCGAAACGAGTTTATTTAGTGGTCATTCAAATAGTGGCTGTTCATTCAAAAGGTACTACTTTGTAATACTACTGCACTACAAAGTATTGACATAAAACCAAGTCATAAAATTACTGATTTGTAATGAATTATATAAAATATTTTGAAGATGGCGCTTTTCCTAAAAATTTGCTTAGGGGTGGGGGTACCTCGCGACGAGCCTATAGGGGTGCCTGACAATGACGCAGGGAGTATTCCGGCTAGACCCCCTTCGACATTTCTGAATTTAAAAGAAAACAACACTAAAACTATTCTGGTGATATGTTTAGACCCTACCAAACATTTCAGAACTTCTATGAAATGAATCACATTGTAGTTTACTGAAAGTGATTTGAATATTTGATTCTCTTTTGGTCACTTACTTTCCCGTAAGGAAATTATTTTGGTCCGAGAACTCTATTCAGTATTAAGAGGTTTGAATGTATTTGGAAAGAATGTTGTTTGTGTCAAATGAGTTGAAAATAATTCGTTTGGAATATTGAACGACGAGTTTTAGAACTTATAAGTTTATAGGAAAGGTTTAAAATGAGTTTCTCTTTTACTATACTGTGCTTTCATAATAAAATAAAGAATTGTTACTAAAAGTTGAGTAACAAAGTAACAAGTTTGATTTTTATTGGATATTCGAAAATAAACTTTTAAATTGAAATTTTCATATAATATAATACAATTGTAATTAACTTTGAAATGGTTTTAATCGATTCAATATTTGATTCAATTAATTGTTTTATAGATTTTCACAATTTTTTTTATTTAATTTCAAACAATTTGTGGTTTTATTTAGTCATTTCAACACTACTTTTGATAATTTATTGTTTTTATTTAATATTGGGGTTCAAAGACATAGTTGTGGTAAGAGTTGGTCTCTTTGTCATACTTTTGTCCTCAAATATGTATCTAATTATAGGATTTGAGTCATACGAAAGTGAATAAAAATGGGGAAAAAAGACTTAACGAGAATTGCAATGATTTGCCCCCTCTTTACCCCAACGGTTGGATTCCAGTGCTTGAGTCTAAAAATATTCCTATTAATCAAATCAAGAATTTTAATGCGTTTGACCACCAATTGGTGGCCTTTAGAGGATCTTCAGGTCAGGTATATGTTTTGGATGCTTTTTGTCCACATTTGGGGGCAAATATAGGGGTCGGAGGAAGAATAGTTAAGGAATTCGGTGATGACTGCATCAGATGTCCATTCCATGGATGGACATTCAGAGCAAAAGATGGTCTTTGCGTCAAAATTCCAGAAATTGATTGTCAGTAGAATTGCTTTTAATTGAAATTTCTAATAAAGTTTTTACAAAATCGTCATTAGGTTCTCAAATACCCGGCGCTCGAATCAAAGTTTGGGAATCTATAGAATTAAATAATATTGTCTTTGTTTGGTATCATTCAAAGGCACTTAAGCCTAATTGGTTTCCGATTCAAATACAAGAGCTTAGAAACAAGGAATGGGTCTTCGAAGGCAGAACAGAGCATATCGTTTGCTGTCATTTTCAGGCATGCATTCAAATTACATATTTTGTCTTTTTATTAAAAAATTTTATTTTAGGAAATTCCAGAGAACGGCGCCGATTGGGCTCATATACAAGAACTGCATACACCGGCGGTTATGGCCGGAAGTGTTATCAACAAAAGTATTTTTTATAATTTGTTATCTCAAGTTCTATATCATGAATGGGAGTCCAAGTGGTGGCCTTCGGGAGCACCTGAAGAGCACACGGCAAACATGAGTCTCGTCAACAGAAATAAATTGTTTGGCTTTACTCTAATTGAAATCCAATTCACAATCCGTCAAATCGGACCCGCATTTGTTGAATTGCGGTACAGAAGCAGTTGGTTGGGAGGCATTAGAGGGACATTCATCCAAATGCTTACACCACTTGAATCCAATCGGAACCGAATTATTCATCACATTTATACCGAACCGACATTTAAAGCAAAATTATTGGCCAAATTCCTTCTTTACGGCGAAATAAGAATGGTTTGCATTTGATTTCTAAATTAATTTAATTATATTTATTGTTTGCAAAACAGTTAGAAAGGGATGTCATTGTTTGGAATAATAAAAAGTTTGTCAAAAATCCTATTTTGACTAAAAATGAGAAATCATTGCTTCAGTTCAGGCGTTGGTTCAATCAATTCTATTCGGATAAAGACCTCAAACAAACTCATTGGTAGACAATTGTATAACAAATTTGAAAATTGATTTCTCTTTAAATTGAATTTAATTAAAATTGAAATAAGTTATTGAATTTTTCATTCAATTATGTCTTAACCAAATAATACAATTCTATAGTCATTTAAAGTCCTGTTAGAAGTTTCTAATATTTGAAAAATCACTGCAATAGTGTCACAAAAAACAAATATTCATCTAAAGTAGTCATTAAGTGATTTGTTCTTATTTTACCCCTGAATTCCTCTGAATAATACAATCGAGTAAATGGTTTATATCGAGAATCAATGAAAGTGTTTAGACATTATTTTTATTTTTAATGAATGGAAAATCAAATGATAATCAAAATAATTATTTCTATATTTTTAAGAATTGAGGAAAAATCGATTATTTAATGGTTTCAAAAAAATTGAATGAAAACTATTTCTTCTTAAAGTCTGCGAACTTGGAAAAGCCCATAGTTTTGGCCATTTGTTGGTCCATTTCATCCAACTGTTGGTCACTCTTTCTCCTCTTCTTCTCTTTGCGTTTGTCTCTTCGGTATTCTTTGAGCTTTTCCTCCTCCTCTTTGAGTTCTTTAACCCTCTCTTCGATATCGAATTCCTTCTTCTGCTCCTCCCGTTTGCGTTTATTCCACTCAAAGCGTTTGCGGACGTCCTCTACGGTGGAGCGGTTGACCTTCATATTCATGCCCAGATTCCTCTGGTGTTTCTTCCCATTGATGTGATCCAAATAATTGATTGAGTCCTTTACCACACAATCGCAAACATCACAATAGAAGCCTCCGGTCTGTGAACTGGGCGTCGATTTATTGATGACAACCGTCTTTCCCAACCGGGACTCGAGGTCTACCCTATGCTCTCTGGGCTTCAAATTCTCGCGCTTTTTGGGCACTTCTTGCGATGGTTTGGCTTCACTACTGGTCTTCTGATCGGTCTCTTCGACATCGGATTCATTGTCATCACTGGAACTCTGGTCCTTCCCTTTGATCCTCTGTTGTGCCCTTTTCTCGTACTCTTCTTTATCCCATTTTCTTCTGAAATCATTGGTCGAAGACATGTCTGATTAGAAGAAGTGATTAATTAATTGAATACACATTTCGTTAATATTTTGTTGCAATAAATTAAATAATAAACTGAAAACACATTCAATCCTTACTAAGGGTTCAATAGATGGCGATTGTATTGAGTGATGTATTTGTGTGTAATATTCAAACCACTGTTGAAGGAATGTGTGTTTGTGTTTGTGTTGACGGGTGTGTCAGTCAGTCATACAATGATAGAGTCATTCAGTGTTGTTGTGTTGCGAATCACTTCAATCCCGCACTAATTGTTGCCTCATTTAGAGGCCATATCTGTGCCAGTAGTGACCTATCGGTGCAATGGCAGTGTTGGTGAGGTGTTGGGCCCCGTGCTTCACACTCAACTCAGGGTTCCTGAGTCTGAGGAGAGGGTCACTCCTGATCGCGATGTACTGTTCATTCCTTCATATTTTACTACTGTTTTACTCGGTTTGGATACTATTTGGCGGACAAAGCGATACTTTTTATTCCCCTTTATTTGAGTTCAATCGCTACGGAATGACTGTGTGCTCACTAATCCTTATAATATACAGCATTTGCTATATATTCTTCTGCTGTTTTGGTCTCATTCATGGCATCAAAACTGTATGTATTTGTTGTTAATTAATGATTAGTTTAGATAACTATTGAATAATATGTTTGTATTTATAGGAAACGCGTTTCTATTACTTGCCATACATTTACGTCACTCTCTTTGAGATCTTATTCTTCATATCGTTTGGTATTTTTATGGTTTATCGCTATTACCATAACGTGAGTCCAATAATGAATTCTCTCAATCTCTATATGTCTTAATGTCTACTCTATTGCAGGAATGGGCGACCTTTGCGGCCCTAATCGTGTGGTCCTATTCATGCTATCACTTCTATCTATATCTTGTGGTCGTTTCACTCTATTATCACATAAAAGAGTTACAAAACCCAACATTCATTGTATTGTATCCATAGTTTGTTTACTTTTGTTATACATTTCTTAATATAATTAACGAATTGTTTGACATTTAATTATTATTTGATTTAAACTCAAATATTTTTATTTTTTATTTACACTTTTATACAATCGAATGAATCTCTGTTTCAAATTTGTTTTATATATTTTAATATTTAATGCAAACCAGGGGTCGCCAAACAATAAGGGGTATCGGGTCTGTAAAAATAGCATTTTGTGGTTAGAAACCGGTTTTTTATCAAAATAGCTATATTGGCAAATACTTTTCCAAACCCAACCCCCCTTTGGCAACCCCTGATTCAAATGACACTTAATTCTGTGACAATTATATGACCACTTTTTAAAATATTTATATAATGAAAGGGAAGGACGAGAGAGAAAGAGATAGTCTCTATAAATGTTTTAATCGGACGATTACTATAGCACTGCCTTAGTATATAAGCACTGTCTATAAGTTTTATTAAATCTCAAGCAATTTATAATCAAAATTGACGTAAATCTCAATCACTTTTTTCGATAATATTATAATTTATTTAAAAGTAATTTATTATAAGATTTATAACTTTTTTATATAAATTATATACAATTTTGTATTCTATTTAATAAATGAAATTAAATTATAAATTGATTAGAGTTTCAATTATTTTAGTGATCCATAACATCCAACAACAGACTCTATGATAAATGACAATATGTGCTAATTTGGGAGGCGTTTGTCTCAATCACTCATTTTTCACAAATTTCTCCAAAATTTTATTGAATAACAGAAATTTGATTGAATTCAATATTTGAATTTTCGTTTCTCAATCAGTGGTAGTTAGACTGACCAGACTTCCAGTTTTGGACTGAATTGTCCAATTTTTGAGCTCATCTGGCAGTGTCCAGTCCGGAGTAAGAACTGGACAGTGAGAAATCCAGTTTATTTATATTTGAGATTTTATGGATTTATAAAAATGTAATTTCATAATTGATAAAACCTTTGAGTAAAACTTACGCAATAAATATTTAAAAGTTTACTCCAGAATATTATTTAAAATCATTAGTTTAGTGCAAATAATTTATTAAAAATGTAAAATATGTTACTCTCAATGAATTTGTCCAGGGATGGGGAAAGGAAGAATTTTGGGGAGTATAGGGTTTTTTGGTAAAACCAGTGGTATTTCGGGCTGTGACGTTACAAGTTTTGGACAGGGGAGTTCGAGGGGAGAGTATTTCTCAATCGTAAAATTTTTAACGTTTAATTAAAAATGACATAAATGAACAGATTTTCGGATAATTCCGCGAAAATATAACAGAATTTAGGCAAGTTATGATGAATTATGGAAGAATTTAGTGGAATATGATCAAAATTTACCCAAAATTTGATAAAATTCTGTTTTATTTCCAAGAATTTAGATAGAATATCACTGTATATTCAGACAGTGGTGTTTTCTCAAAATTTTTATAGGGGTTACCTCGCGAGAGGCGTATCGATCAAAACTACAAAGGATATTCAGGGTATTTCCCAACCAATATTTCGCAATCCCTGAATAAGTCTCAAAAAATGTCCAGTTTTTAATGGGGGTTTCTTAAAAAATTCCAGAATCCAAAATATTTGGTAAATTTCGTTAAAAAATATTCAATAATTTGAAAATTTATAGAATACTGCAATATTCTTTGAATTTCTATTAAATTGTCTCGAAATCCTGTAAAAAAAGTTAAAAAACGATTAATTTCTATAATTCCGTATTGAGTATTGGCTTTATCAAAATTTCAGAGGGTATTCTGGGTTATGATATCACAAATCTGGGTGTCCAAGGGATATGTCAATTCGGCAATAGTTTCATACATAATTTACGCTACTTTCAGTCATTTCTTAATAATTTATTTTAAAATGATGAAATTTAATAGAATTTCGACAAATTCTGCAAGAATTCATTAGATTTGAACATAATTATTATGAATTGTATAAGAATTTAGCATAATATGACAAAAGTTAACAAGAATACTAGTTTTTTCACAGAATATACATAGAATTTGACACAATATTCCAAAAATGGTGCCAATAGGTGCCAAACGGTGCCAATACTCATTTTTCTTCGAAAGCTTTCTTCTCTATGGGGATGGTAGCTCGCGAGCGACCTAGAGGATATCACAGTAGGTATTCCGGGCCGGACCCCCCCCCCTTTGCCTATCCCTGGAAGAATCTACACAAATGAATTTAGTTCATAATGGTAGAACATCATTATTGTTACATTTTGACATATTGTTACAATATTCGGGAATTGACTCTAAAGCGGATTCCCACAATTGAATTATATTTTTCCGACAAGTTGGAAGTTCTGGGGGGGGGGGGAATTTATCGGGAAGATTCCGTAAGGGAATAATTCCGTTAATCCTAGCTATGATATAACTTGTAGACTAAATACTGTAAAATATATCGTATTTATTCAAATATAAGAATGTTGCTTTTCGTGATAAACTAAAACAATGCATCAAAACTTGAGTTTAAGTTTTTATTAATATTTTTAAAAATAAATCCTTGTCTGAAATTGAATTAATTAATTATTTAAAACAAATGCAGAACTCGTGATAACAATCGATTGGTTGAGAAACTATTTGCTAAAACTCATGGAATTAATACTTGTCATGAGTTTTGTGTTATTTTGTCTGAAACTAAGACATTAACAGAATTTCTTTAAGTAGTAGTACTTTAGAATGTGTTTCAATAGAAATCTCTTAACTTCAATCGTAATAATTTTCCTTAAATTAGCTTCATGTTCAATTTTTAATTGTAAGCACTTTTTAGAGCCTTTTTTCCTAACTTTAACAATGACTCATACCGTCACTTATTTTGTTTGGAATTCAAGTTTTTGACCCATTCTTTACTCTTAACCCTCAACTAAATTATTTTTGTGGGCAAAACTTAATTTATTAGATGACATTAGTTTAGTATTTATTTCATGAATCGGAAGAGTTTTTATAATTATTTTTAGAATAAATTTAAACCCCTTTGAATTCTAAAAACATAATTCTTAAATATATTTTTTCTTTATAAATGCATTATTTATTCAATTGAAAAAAGTCCACTCATTTATAGCGAATAGTATAGAAAATTTATTAAAATCTCCCCTTTTGTTAGAATATTGGGTAAACATGAGGTAAAAAAGCGAAGTAGACTTAAAGTCTTAGCCTTAGAGTCAGAAAATGCGATTCGGAATACATTAGAGTTCGTGAGAAACTATTTCTAAGAATTTCCATTTTTCGCTAAAACTATTTGTAAGCCTCGGATTATAACCCTTTCTAAAGAATTAAAATCCATTTTTCAATTTACGGTTAGATCTGAAGAGAAAAAGTGTATAGTTTTTAATTTTATTTCGTATTCATCACAAGTGATCAAATAATTCAAAACGACGGCTAAGAAAATAATTACATTTCTCTCTTCTAAATACAGATTTATTATTTTTAAAAAAATATTTGAAGACTTCGATATCCGGTTTAATGGTATTTCAGAGTTATATAAATAGATTAAATCACTGGAACCAAAAAAAACCATAAAATATTCATTGGAAAGAACAGTACTCTCACGAGAGATACTTCACTATAGGAATAGTGTGGAGAATATAATACTTTATATAACTAACTATAATATAATATTATATGATTTGTTGTGCTTTTTCTTTCATTTAATATTATTTATTTAAAACATTTCTATTATATCTGTAAAACTGGTTCTAATAATAAAGAGTCAAAACAAGCAGAATCTATGCCGAATAATAAGCTCACTGTTGTTCACTGTTCTTAACTTTTCTATTATCTAAAGCATAATTCATAATTCAACTAACATTTAGCAGTATTTTTTAACTCACGAGTTCTTCTCCTCTTTTGTTAGTAGCGAACATTGAATTTACTTATAAATTGTTTAACGCCTGAGGCATCAGATGCTAACTTGTTATGCAAATCAGGGTTTGGTCGGACGGAACTATTGCTTTGATCGGACAAAATATTTTTGCTATTTTTTTGTCTTTCAAAATATATATAAGAACTTAATATTAGGAAAGAAAATGTTTTTTCTTCAAAATTTAAAATATTTTTATATTAGAGATAAAATGTGATCTTTTTTTCAGATCAAATGTTGTCTCTAAGTTTGTTATTTTATTTTTTCTTATTCACAGCGAATAAGCGATAAAATATTTTTCAGATAATTAATTCGTTAATTACTTTGAAATAATTAAAATAATCATTTTTGTAAAAATAATATATAAATTTATATATTCTGTATTCACATATATTCCTTAACTTTATATTTTAATTATTTAATAAATCAAAATAAGCTCTTCTCTTAAATTTAATGGTTCTTTATATAAAGGCATATATAATATATATATAAAGATGAAAAATAATTGCAGACTTAAGTAATGTTCCATTTGCAACCATAACAAGCATAGTTTCAAGTTTACCAACTAAGGAGGGGTTCTGTTCTTCGCTTTTTACTGCTATCCCTAACAAGAGTCAGAGTCTCCTAAAAAAATATTCTCTATATTCAACAAAAAATACAATTTTTGTTCGTCTAAAACAAGTAATGAATTTTATTCTTTTGACTGAATTAAAAAAAGTGTTGTAAACTATAAGTTTTATTATATAAATAATTTGAATTCTATTCATAAGTTTATTACAATTGAAATATTTCCGAAACATTATTTCAATTTTGTATTTATTATTAAACTCTTGTCTAAAATCTTTTTTAACTGAGTTGTGAACAATAAAATAAGAGGAACTTTAGTGGTGTCTATCATAGTTGGCACCCCTGGCACTGGTACTGGCACTGGCTCTTTGGCTCTTCTATATTTGCTGCTAACATTCCAAAGAACAGGTTTGCAGATCTGGAAGGAGAGAAACCTGTGCGAGAGAACGAGAAGCCAGTCTTAGGGGAGAGGGAGTCGACCAGTCTTTGAACAAAAGTGAATTTTAAGTTTATTTTGGAAACGCGAAGCAATGCAGTGGAATGGATAACATGTCAAAGACAGGCAAAGAAGGTTTAGGTTTTATACTTAAACTAACTATAAGTGCTATTGTTTTACCACTAGTTGTGAACAAATTACACACCAATTGCTATCATTTAATATATTTATAATTCGCCAATACTTTATTAAAGCTTTTGCTAAATTATTGTTGTTTTGTGCCGAATCACAGAATTTGTTTATTTTGAAGTGAAGTTTACATTTGGTTTATTTGGAAATATAATGAAATATTTGAAGATTTCATCGTTTAATTTGTTTGGACTCACGAATCGGATCAACCGGTTTTGGATCAGAGAAATAGTAAGCAATAAACGAATGAAATGTATTGCAATTCATTAATTAGAATATTAAGCGCATGAAAGCAATGATAGACCAAATCATATAATAAGTGCCGGTATTATAACCCAAGTTTGCTAAACAGTCCACTTCTCCGTAATGGGGAGGAATGGGATCAATGGTTCACTAAGAGATGGCATATTTTTTGCTAAATTAATTCCATTAATTACTCTATGCCTGCAATGTCTGCACACAAGCACATCTGTGACCACCCCTTCCAATGATATATTCTATTTCGAGATCAAAGAGAACTCACAGCCGAACACATATGTCGGCAAAATTGCAGTGAAGGCCGGATTCACCTATCGGTTCAACGACGAGCCGCCAGAGTTCGAATTGGAGCCCAAGACGGGTGTAATTGTCACTACTTCTGTGCCAACAGATAGAGAAACCAAAAACTTTTACAATTTAGTGATTCTCTCCTCTTCTCCGACCTATCCTTTGGAAGTGAAAATAAAAATATTGGACGTGAATGACAACACACCCCACTGGCCCTCATATATCAATACGAATCTGTCGTTTAGTGAATCGGCGCCCATCGGCACCAAAGTGATCGTCGACACAGCCATAGATCCAGACGAGGGTCACCTACACTACCAAATCAATGTGAATGAGAACACAGACAACACTTACATAACAAACACTTTACCGTTTAGGTTGAGTTATAACATATCGAGTTCTTTCCTGCATCTCGAGGTCTCCGATAAGTTAGACAGAGAAGCGCTGAGCAGTTTTGTGCTCAACATCTCTGCCATCGATGAGGGCTTTAAATCCAGTTCAGTCCTGTTTAATGTGAAAATACTGGACTCCAACGACAATCCACCCATTTTTGATCACTCGGACTATAGTGTGAGTCTCAATGAAAGTATAGGCAAAGATGTCTCTATTCTTCAGGTCAGGGCTACCGATGCGGATGAAGAGGGCAATGAAAACAGTCGAATCAGTTATTACCTCTTGTCTAACGAATATTTCAATATAGACCCCAACACAGGCATTATCTACACCGCACAGGAGGGCCCTATAAATTGCGGAACAGTGACCGCAGAGACTAATATTGATTACTGGAAAGTATGTGTGTTCACTGTGTTTGCTCACGACTACGGCACTCCTCGACAGGACGGCCGCACTTATGTGACCGCAAAAATACAGGACTCCAACAATCACTCCCCGGCCATCAAATTCCGCTATTTTTCTCGTTCAGATCACGCGAGTGTAGACGAGAACGCGGCCAACGGTAGTGTTGTTGCGGCCATTTCTGTAGTAGATTTAGATCACGGTTTGAATGGTATGACAACTCTAGATATCGCTGACGGCGATAAATACGGGCACTTCAGGCTAGACTCCATTGGAGATTCCCATATAATTAGAGTAAACGGTTCTCTGGACCGGGAAAAGACATCCAGTTATAACCTAACTATTAGTGCCTGTGATCAGGGCTCTCCTATCAGGAGTTCTAGTGCCTATTTAATTATAGTGGTGCATGACCATAATGATCACTCGCCAACCTTCGGCCGAGATGTGTTTCAGGTGAACTTGACTGAATCAACTCAAATCGGTGTATATGTGTCTTCATTGAGGGCCACAGACTTGGATGAGGGCATTAATTCCAATTTGTTTTATTCGCTTTCGGGTCCGAACTCTCATTATTTTAAAGTCGACTCAATAACAGGTCTCATAACAACTGACAAATTGATAAATCGAGAAGAAATCGATTTATTTGAGCTTAGGGTTACCGCTCGAGACGGGGGCTCAAACCCAAAGTGGGCGCACGCTTTGCTTAAGGTCAGAGTGCTTGACATCAACGACGAAATACCAGCACTAGAGTTGACAAATAATGCAAAATTCGATAACAAAACCAAATCGTTTTCATTAGAAGTGGAAGAGAACTCATTTCTTAACATAACTTTTAAAACTATCGATAATGATCTGGGAATGAATGGTACAGTAGATCTGAGCCTTTTATATGACTATAATGGTCTCTTCCAAATGGATGAGTCCTCTAGACGTCTGACCTCCACTAAAATTCTTGATTACGAAGAATGCGATTCATTTAAATTACTAATAGTGGCGAAGGACAGGGGTCTGCCTAACCATCAGTTAAGCTCAACGACCACAATATATATTAAAGTGCTGGACAAGGATGACATTAGTCCTGTTGTTTACCCAAAAATTTATTACTCTTTTGTGCCCCTAAACCAAAAAACTTTTAATTATTCAATAGTCGTAAGTCGTGTTTTGGTCAAAGACTTTGACGTTCAAACTCCAGTCAATTTTATTATTCACTCTTACGATGAATTAGTGCCTCAAATGTTTGCACTGACCAGAAATGGCGAAATTAAATTAAGAAATTCCCCAAATCTGCGTCTATTGAATAAAGATCTGCCAAATTTCATTAAATTCAATGTCGGCTGTAATGGCTGTCCAAAAGACTTCAATGACTCGCAAATCAATATTTATTTAATAAACTCTGAAATGAATTCTTTGTCGCGAGAAGTCATTAAACGAGAATATAATTTCCAAATAAGAGAGAATGAGTCGATTGGATCAGTTGTCGGCAGAATTGATATCGATTTCCACAAATATAGGCTTTACTTAGTTTCGGGAGATATATATAACCATTTCGTTCTCATAAAAAATATTCTCAAAATTAATAAACCTATTGATAGAGAACAGAGAGATAGTTATAGATTACAAATAATTGCGGCAAATAATCAATATTTCTTTCACATTGACGTCAATATCAATGTAATCGATGTAAACGATTGTAATCCAATATTTTATGAGAAATTTGTTGAAATTAGTTTGGCTGAGGATTCGCCCCCAAAGTTTAGCTTGTACAAATTTAAAGCAATAGACCCAGACTCTTCTAATCAATTAATTAATACGAGTTTCATTGAATATAAACTGATTTCAAATCCAATGGATTTATTTTTTATTCAAAACAATGAATTAAAACTTTTAAAATCATTGAATAATTTGATCGATAGGTCTATGAGTAGACAATCGGAGACAATGACTATATTTAGATTAGAAGTTATTGCAATCGATAAACAGTTAGAAAGTAATCAAACTATCATTAACTCATATAATAGCAAAAAGTCAGAACCAATTGTAAGATTATTTGGGAATAGAAAGCAACAAAACTTTGACAATAGGTTAACATTATTTGTCAAAATTAAAAGTGTCAATCGATACAGACCTCGGTTTGAAAAGCAATTCTATGAAATATCTATTAGTGAGTCGACACCCGTTAACCAACAGTTTATGAGAATCAATGCCATCGACAACGACGGCGACCCAATTGGTCTTCACATAAGACACGGGAATATTAACAACACTTTTGGTATTTTTCCGGACGGAAACCTTTATATCAAAAATGTTTTGGACCGGGAATTGTTAGATGTTTTCTCTCTCCGAATCGATGCCTTCGAGATTAGCGATGGAATATCGGACAGACATTCAAATAAAGATAAGGATTTGTCCATTAGTTGTCAAGTATTGATTCACATAATTGATGTCAACGACAATAGACCTCAATTCTTGAATAATACCTTCATTTTTACAATACCTGAGAATTCGCCGATAAATACTCTGATCGGACAAGTGGTTGCGTTCGACGCAGATATCGGTTCTAATTCTGAAATACACTATTCGTTGATTAAGTCATACTATAGTTCTTATGTAGAAATCGATGCTTTTAGTGGTTATATATGGAGTAAAAGAGTGTTGGATAGGGAAACACTTTCCTCCTTTGAAATATTGGTTCAGGCGATAGACCAGCCAATAGATGAGGACAGGTTTAGTAGTCAAGCATTAATCAGAATTGACATTTTGGACGTCAACGACAATCACCCCATTTTTGAAGTTCCAATTAATGTGAGCCTACGCTCAAAGAGTAATAATGACATGTCTTTAAGCGGGGATTTATTAGTCAGCGAAGACCTAAAAGTTGACTCAACTCTCGCTACTTTCAAAGCCTCTGATTTAGACTCGGATTCAAAAATAGTGTATCAAATCGTGAATTCGAGTCATTCTCACTATTTCTCTCTCAACGATAAGACAGGGATTTTAGTTCTGAAGAAACAATTAGATCGAGAGTCTATAGAACAGTTCGAATTGATTATTGAGGCCAATGACGGCCACTTCCGAACCCATTTAGAACTGAATATTGTAGTCGAAGACGTTAATGATTGTCCTCCAGTTTGGGTTAACTTCACTCATAACCAAATCTCTTTACCCGAAAATATTTCGATTGGAAGTGAAATTATGAAATTGAATGCATTCGACGCCGATATAGGCGTCAATGGTTTGTTCCGCTTTGAGATACAGTCTTCAGGGAATAAGAAATACTTTGATATCTTAAAGCAGAGTCTAGTAGTTGTGAATAAACTCGATTTCGAGACCGAAAGAGTACATCACTTGAATTTGAGTGCAATCGACGAAATGGGCTTAAAAAGTGAGATTCAAGTGTTGAAAGTAGTGATAGAAGATGTGAACGACTGTTGGCCAGTATTTTCACAGAGAACTGACTCCGAGGTTATTAGGGTTTCTGAGAATATAGAGATCGGGGCAAAACTGGTCACTTTGCAGGCATTCGATTGCGATGCCGGCGATGTCCTGACCTATGAAATAGTCAGTTGTGATACACACTATCAAACACGAAGAAAGTCATTACATTCTAAACAAAACATTGAAATCAGACATAAATACGATTCAAACAATTGTGCCCTAAAAATAGATGCAAAGAATGGAGAAATTATTAATATTAATAGTTTGGACAGAGAACTAATTGAATCAATTAATCTTAAAGTCAATGTTAGAGATAGTGTCGGGCATTCAGATAAGAAGAAATTAATTTTTTTAATCGATGACATCAATGATGAAAAACCATTTTTCATATCTCCGAACAAAATAATTATAAAACAAGATTCTAATCATGAGATTCAGCCAATCGGCCAAATAGAAGCCATAGATCTGGACATAGGAGTGAATAGTGTAATAACATATAAAATGCAATCAAACCAATTCAGTAATTATTTAAGTCTGGACTCACAAACCGGAGTCTTGACTACAAGAAGAGGTTTCGACACAATCAACAAAAAAAGGTTTCAAATTAATGTATTGGCAACGGATGGCTCGGGATTATCCACTGCTGACAACATAACATTCATCATTCTGGCAGACAATCTGTCAGATTTGAACTGTTCCACCAAAACCCTAGCTTTTGATATATTCGAAAACGAGCCCTTAGGCTCACAAATCGCTAAATTGGAGTGCAGTACACAACACACCAAACATTATAAATCTTTTAATTCGAGTCATGTATTAAATGTTTGCGAATACCATATCGTCAACTCCACTGATCGTACATTTGGTGTCGACTCACAGACGGGTGCCGTCTATATCGACGCTCTCATAGATAGGGAGGTCAGAGATAATTATTCACTCCAAGTGCTGGTAATCAGCAAACATAGTCTCGAGAAGATTCAGGTCTGTATTGCTTGTGTCAACTCTTATGGACATAATCTCAATGCAAACGATTCATTAATTATTTTATAGGTTTTGTTCAATATTCTGGACCAAAACGATAATCCGCCGTATCTTAAGAACACATCAGTGTTTGTTCACATAAGTGAGTCTTCGGTCATAGATCTCGAAGTTTTTGATTTATCTAAACTGATCGCCGACGAGGACACGAACAATAAGTTCGACTTTCAGATAATTAACTGTTCCCATTGCGAAGAAGGCGTTTTCCTGCTTAATAGAAAGACAGGAATTATAACACTTAAGGTATTGCCGTTTCTTAAACTAATATAAATAAAAAATAAAGATTTCAAAAATACATAACTATAAAAACGTTTGGAAGCTTTTAAACGATAAGATATCACTTAATAGTCTAAATGCATATTTAAGTTCTTATTATACAGACTAGTAGTCCATTAGAGTAAATATTATATAAGTGTTGTCACATTAAGTTAATGTTTTTTATTAACCAAACACTTAATACTTTACTGCTTTCCTATCGTATAATTTTTTAAAACTTTATAACTTATTTTGTTCTTTTATTAACTATTTATACGATATTTTCCAATCAATATCTTATTTCTAAGGCTTATTAAAAAAAATTTAAAATTGAAATTTACTTTTAATTTCCAATTGTAGTCTCGATTAGATCGAGAAAAAGTCAGTCAATACAGGATACTATTCGGAGTGTCGGATGGAATCTACTTATTAACCTCAGCCCTCGATATTTTTATCGATGATGTGAGTAATCAGTTGTCAATCATTTATTAGAAAACAATTGAATTAAACCGATTCTAAAATAGGAAAACGATAACATCCCGTACTTTAACTCAACTCTTTATACTTTCGAAATCGAAGAGAACACAGACAGAGGTGTAGTGGTATGTGATTAGACTTAGAATTGAGTGTAAGAATGAATTTTAAAATACATCAAATTTCATACACGTATGCAAAGGTGGGCCACATATTTGCTTTTGATGAAGACATCAGTTCTCGTCAATTGATTTATTCAATCATTGATCAAAACCCGACAAATAGTGTATTCTCTTTGGACGCGCGTAACGGACAGTTCACTCTTACCAAGCATTTAGACTATGAGACGGATCCCAACCAATACAGCATTACATGTGAAGCAAGTGATGGCACTTTCAAGAGTGAGAGAGTCAAAGTTGTGTTTAATCTAATTAACATTGAAGACAACGCACCCATATTTGATCACAACTCCTATAAAATAGAATTATATGAGAATGTGAGCATTTCTCAGGTGCTGTGCGTTTCAGCCACTGATGCCGACAGTTTTGGTTCGACTGAAGAAAATGTTAAGAAAAGCTCAAAACTTAATTATTATTTTGATTCCGATTCACATAAACGTAAGACAAGATTCGAAAACTTCGAAATCGACTCAAAGTCTGGATGTATTGCCATCAGAGAAGAGTTGGACAGAGAAAGTAAATCTTTGTATGAATTGCTTGTGATGGCAGACGACGGAACATTCAAAGCCAGTGCTAACGTTCAGATCAAGGTTTTGGATGTAAACGATAATTACCCTGTGTTTGACGCAAACACACCCAGAATTGTTAAGATCTATGAAAACTCTGCGATCGACACAATTGTATACGCGTTTAAAGCCCACGACTTGGATGAGGCGCCCAATAACTACATTCAATATGAATTGATTTACAGACAATCTTCTTATAATTCAGACACATTTCCCTTTTCAATCGGCCCTATCGATGGATTATTGAAGATTTCCGGACAAATCGACAAAGAAGTGACCGATAGTTTTGATATAACAATCAAAGCTAACGATTATGGTTTAAAGTCAAGTGAAATAGAAGTGACAGTAGAAGTGATTGATGTCATCGACAATGCGCCCCAATTCGAACAGACAGAGTTCGAGACCAATGTGTTTGAAAACGCCACCATTGATGACATTGTCATCAGATTGCGGGCAACAGATTTGGATCAAACCGACAGAATCTATTATAAAATAATTTCGGGCGATATTTACGGTCACTTCAAGGTTAACGACGAGTATATAGTGATTGCAATGCAATTAGACTTCGAACAAATCAATTCATTTGACCTGAAAATCAACGCCATAGACAACGCCGGCAACTCTGACACAGCGAATGTCCGAATCAATGTAATCAATGTTTTGGACGAATCGCCATATTTTTTCAATTCTCCATACCTTATAAATTGGTGCGAAAACGAAATCGGAATTATTGGACAATTCCAAGCAATTCTTGAAAAATTTGATACAAATCAACAAAACTTTAACAACAATAACAATAATAGAGTAAACTATCTTCTGATCAATAATTATGAGCAATATTTTCAATTAAATTCAACAAATGCTGTCTTAAGTGTTGTCAAACCTATAGATCGTGAAATTTTTAGAGATAAACCAGAAATAGAGCTCAGAATGATTGCTATCGACAGTCGTTCGCCACGACTCACCGGCGAAGGACTAATTCATTTGACCATTTTTGATGTTAATGATAACGAGCCATACTTTAGTCAATCAGAATATGAGATAAGTTTAACTGAGAATCAAATCTATGACATAAACAAACCAATTGGAGCTGTGTTTGCGTTCGACAACGACTCTGACGATAGCATCGCATATCATATTATAGCCGATTCAAGTGATAGGTTTAGAGTAAATGAAAGCACAGGTCAAATATTTCTGAAAATTCATTCGGCATTTGATAGAGAAGTTCAGAACAGATATGATTTCAAAATAAGGGCCACGGATTCTAAATTTGAGACATTCACTAATTTAATCATTAATATTAAAGACATGAATGACTGTTCGCCAAAAATTATTTCAGTAAATAATGAGAAAGTAATCGATTCGTCGAAGATTGACATAAGTCTACCATTTTCTAAATTGAACTCAATTTTGCAAAAAGATTTCATTCTGTTCGGACTCAAGTCGTTTGATTGTGATATGAATGGGAATAAGAACTCTGAAATGAGATTCAAATTGAATACCAGTTCTTCTAGTTATTTGAAAATCAATGAAAACAATGGAGTCATCAAAGCTGATCAAAGAATTACACAAATTATTAATCATTTGAAAATCGAAATAATTGTTTATGATTTGTCTGAAACTAATCCACTTTCTTCTTCACTAAACATTAATTTCAAGATAATTAATGACAATCAATACAGAGAATCAGTATTATTAAAACCACTTCCGCTGACAATTAGTGTCTCGGAATCGGCAAAACTGAATGAAACGATTTATAATTTTGAAACAATAATAGATAACATCGAAATCGTTTTGATTGGCGGAGACCCGACTGACTATTTCTATGTCGACAACAATCAATTGAAAATTACTAAATACTTGGATTTCGAAACAATAAAAGAATATAATCTCTTTTTTGAAGCAAATAAGATATTCAAAGATCACAAAGAGTTCCAACACTTCAAACTGGATTTGCGACTAATCAATGAAAACGATTTGCCCCCGAAATTCGATTATGACTTATATAATGCAACGATTGTCGAAGAAGTGGATGAAACTATTCTCGTCACTCAAGTCATCGCTACAGACATCGAATCTGATGGAACCAATTCTGAAGTGATTAGATATAAGATTATAAGTCCGACAAACGCTCCGTTCAAAATAGATGAAAGACTAGGAAAGATTTGGACAGTTTCCCGAATCGATAGAGAAATTAACTCTGAATTTAATTTAATTGTTTCGGCCGAAGATGAAGGCGGACTTTCGAGCACTTGTAAAGTACACATCACTATAAGTATGTATTGAATATAAATAATTTACAAATGAACTATATTAATAATTTTACAATGGTTCTTTGCTGGATAGTAGTACAGTATTTAGTTAGCACATTTCATTAAACCGAGTAGAATTTAAGAGTAGGATAGGAGAAGAGTAGGAGGAGGATTATTAATAATCATGAATTTCGTTCTGCTCTTATATTTAATTTCGAAAACTTTATTTAAATTATTTATTAATCAAATAATTTAATTTTTCAGTCGATAAGAACGATAATCCGCCGCGTTTTACACGACTATTCAGGGCTAATATTACTGAAAACGCATCGATCGGTACTTTTGTAATTCAAGTGACGAGTTCTGACAAAGATGTGGGCGTGTATTCTCGGGCCACTTATAACTTCTTAAGCCCTTCGGACAGGTTTGATATCGACCCCTATTCTGGTAAAGTGTTTGTAACCGGAAATCTTGACCGGGAGTTGAAAGAAGAGTATTTGCTTTCTGTGAGCGCTAATGACGGCAGTTGGAGAGCACAGACAACTCTGACGATTAATATATTGGATGAAAACGATTCGGTGCCTAAGTTTGAAAAACCAATCTATGAATTCCATAAAACGCTTGCCTCAGAAAACAATGCGTCGCTAACTATAGGCACAGTTAAGGCCTGGGATGCGGACAAAGGAAACAACGCTGTCATCACATATAATCTCAAACATAAATCACAATATTTCTCAATCGATTCACAAATGGGTGAAATATCAATAAAACAATTGCCAAAACCTTTTTATAATTCTGATCTGACTTTTCTAAACCGACACACTCTGACAATTTTGGCCACAGATAAGGGCCAAATTCCAAAGACATGTGAAGTAAATGTTTATATAAATATATTGCCCAATAAAATCTTCAAAGAAGATAAACTCAAAGCAAATCACATTAAACTCGCCGTTCCTTACGATCTGAAAAATAGTACAGTTTTGCTTACATTGGAATCCAGTATTAAATCAGATAAATCTCAATCAAATATAATAACCATTGATTCAAATAGACTTATATTCGTTGGCGAATCAGTGGTCAGAATTGGAGATAACTATAAATTGACTGTTATTTCCAATTCAGACAAACTTCAAATCGATATTTATATTACAGAAGCTAATAGTTTTGCCCCCGAATTCATTTCAAATCTGAAACAAGTAATGATTGATGAAAATCAAACCATAAATCAAACTATATTTGATGGAAAAGCCATAGACAATGATTCGGATCATTTCAATAATCGGGTCATTTATGAGTTTAATGTTACAAAAGTTATTTGGAATAACAAAGCCTTGGATTACATTAAGAAAGTGTACGCAAAACATAGCAATAATTTATTTGAAGAACAAACTCCGATACAAAATATGGTTCAAAACATACAACAAATACAATACATTGGAAATCCTTTTGCTATCAATTCACTCAATGGTTGGGTGTATTTGACAAATAAACTGAATTATGAATTGATTACCGGATATACTATCAAAATAACCGCTTCAGACAGCGGATGGTTCACTAAGAACTCAAGTCATGATTTAGATGTTATTGTTAATGATGTCAATGATGTCACCGAAGCTATTGGTACGCAATATAACTATAATTTTTATTTATTTGATTCTGATTTTTCATCTATTCTAACAAATATAAAAGTGCTATTATTTCACTACCAGTAGTAATGCTCTATCAGGGTTTGACAAAGGGGGTACGGTCAGGAATACCACCTGGCATTTTAACCGGATATTCCAGGCCTAATCATATAGACTCTCGGCGAGCACTCCTCCCCCTATGGAGATTTGAGAGAAAACAGCACCGAAGGCCCTTTTTGAAATTCTGTCTAAATCTTGGAAAATAACAGAATTTTGTCAAATTCTTGCTAAATTTGGTCAATTATTGTTCAATTCTTACAGAATTCATCATAATTTTGCTAAATTCTGTTAAATTCTTGTTCATTTTTAATTGAATTTACGATACAATTGCGAATTACCCTGTCTCCCACCTGTCCAAAATGTGGCAAAGTGACGTTACAGCTCGGGATATCCCTGACATTTTTAAGAAATCAATACCTTCCCCTTAAATTTTTTCCTTTGCTTTTCTTCATATTTAGAATTTTTTATTTTTTTTATTAATCATACCCAGTAATATTCAAGAATGCCCAATTCGTCAATTTGTAATCGTAATCACTTGAACGTCCCTTTACTCTGAGCTTAAAAATAAATTGTTTACATTTTATTATCAAAATAAAGGGATGTTTAAAAAATTACGCCTACAAATTGATGAATTGGGCATTCTTAGCGTTTGGTAAAATCGGCGCCTTGGGAATAAACACCTGGAGGCCGCGCCCAATACGCTCACATGCCCAGGCGCCCTAACCAATCACAAGCCCAATTTTGTTTGACGTACTTTTGAATTAAAAAATTAGCCAATTAGATTGCTAGTTGATCTTGTTTGGTTGTTCGAGCAACTGCAGCCGCCCTGGCGTTTTGGGCGCAGGAAAAATGCTAGGCATTCTTGAATATTACTGGTCATTCATACCAATGACTTGATTAGCTTTTAAAAGAAAAAGTGAAAAGTATTAAAATACTTAAAAAAGTCTTAATATTTATCTTGTTTTCACTTATAGGAAGTGATTCATTGGATTCAGATTTGGTCACTTCATCAATAAGCCCGGACCCAATGTCTATCGGAGTAATTCTTGTGATAACATTCTTCCTGATCTTAATTTTGGTCATATCCACGAGTTTCCTAATATTCCACAATCAGAAGAAAAATCAATTAAGAGATTGCAATACAAATCAGCGCAAAATGACGGCAACCATAAAGCCATACCTGACGACCACACCCTCCCCGCCCTCCACTCTCGTACAGCCACAGTCGTCGATATCAAATCAAACGACTTCAGTCCATGGTATTCCTCCTCGACTGCCGTCCAAACAGCCGGATGTGGTCTCACCTATAGTGGTTCCGCCGGTAGAGCGACCCCGACCTGTGCCGCCCGCAGTGCCCGCGTCTATAATGCATTCCCATTCAGACAACTATAACGACAATTACAGCAATATATTGGCCACAGCAGAGCACTATGACCTCGAGAATGCGTCGAGTATTGCGCCGTCGGATATAGACATTGTATATCATTATAAAGGCTTCAGAAATAGAGATTCCCTGCCATTACATCACAGACACGCGCCCTTAGCCCGACTCAGTCCATCCGTCAGTGAACTGTCATCAATGCCAAGAATCCTCACACTTCAGGACCTGAGTCCTCAGGTGCCTCCCTGTCCTCCAGTCAATAACAGAACTAATAAACCAAAACAAAACGATAATTCGAATGAAGAAGAAGAGGAAGAGGAGGAGGAGGAAGACGAGGACAACAATACTGATGACTCATTTACCTGTTCTGAGTTCGACGAAACAAATTATGAACTCAACAAAAAAGACAAAAATATGATCTTTCAAAGGGTTTGGTAGTTAACAGAACAACCCATACGTTGAATCTCATAAACCATTAATTAATTTAAGCCATAATTCAATTCTAGTCAATGAACTCACTTTCAAAGTGTAAATAATTATATTTAAAGTTTTTGCTTTTCATAAATTCAGCATTTTTTACATTACATTAACATTGAGTGCCAATTGTTCACAAACATTAAATTTACTCAATTCGTTATCTTTATGTCTATTTATTAATTAAACTCTTATGTAAATTAATTCATTGTTTAGCACAGGTAGTACTGATACAGTTTTGATTCAAATCAACAATTTTATTGTAATTTATTTGTAAATAAAATATAAATACGAATCAATGGAAAAGTGTTTAATTTTAATCTAGATTTCTGGTTAAGGTCTCTTTGGATAGGGATATAACTACACTATAGGTACACTATATAAAGTACACTTTAATAAGTTCTGCTTTTCTTAAGACAATAGTTGACGACTTACCATACTCTCATGTCGACATTACCGGTCATCTGAGTGGTATTATTAAATTTAACCCATATGATTTGAATGGGGGTGGAAGTTAAAGCTTATATTTCAAATATTGTTTTCAAATACGAAGGTTTAGAAGGTTTGCGAGGGTTTAAACGGCTAGAAATAGGGAACACACGCTTACAGTATAACTGATTCCGTTGTCCGATTCACACAACATATAGTGCGAGATGTATAAGAGGGGACCCTTATCTCCAGATGACGTAGAGTTTTATAGTCGTGTTTTCAATTAATTCCTGTAATTTCCTGATATCAATCGATTCTTTTGGAATTAATGTTCTAATGGATGTGTTTTTAATTTTAGGCATATTTCAATCAAATGTTATAAAACTAAAACAAATTAATATTGATAATAAGCAAGGCTATCTTTCTTTAAACTATTAGATTATAAAAACATTATTTCTCTAAAAAGAGATGAAATTTGATTCATTTTATCATA
>JAQFXN010000338.1:0-23834 GCA_034693365.1 Liacarus xylariae | reverse complement strand
CGCACGTGTAATATTTGTTTATGTTGTTGTGTCATCTTAATTGGGCAGGGCTTAAGTTTTAATTATATATCTGAGACATCTAATTGCTTATTGCGACCTCTATGGCAGGTAGAGGTTTTAAAAAAGTGGCTAAAGTTGAGTTTCAAATACAATAGTATTAGTAGATATGATTCAGTTTCAATCTCTTATCTGATTCAAGCCCTTAGATCACATCTCTGCTTTATAACAGAATTAATTTTCAAATCATTTGATATTAAAATTAATCTCTCGATAACAGTTCAGTCAAATAATATAAAATAAAGCAAAACACTAAAAGGTGGTCTTCTTAGTAAACTCTACTAGCTGTGCAGAAATAAAATATGACAAGTTTATAAAAATTCTAATAAAATATGAAATATTCACTCTTGTTATTTTTAAATTTAAAATATAATAGATATTTTTAAAATTCTCTCTAGTGATTCATTGAACATTTGAACATGAATTCCTAATTTGTTGATGTCAATATGCTGACTAAAATGTAGGCAGCTCAAAGAAGTGTTTTAAGATTAGATATCAGGAAATTAGTCTGTCCAAGATACCTTTTATGCATTTGTAATAATTTAATTAAGATAAAATTCTTTGAAACTATTTTTATCAAAAGTAGAAATTTTATTAAAAAAACTAAAGTTGCTAGAAAATTCAATATGCGTAGGATTTTTTGAATTAAATTTTTAATACCCTTAAGTTAAAACTTAGGGACTGCTCCTATTTTAATGGAAAATAATCTAGATTGTATACTATAGTGAATAGTGAATTCATATTTTACCCTGAGCTTATCTGATGGTTCATTTATCAGGTTATGTATAGATTTTAAAACCAATTTTCTGAATCGGTTATTCACTTGACTACTAGTGTTCGCTTCACTAAATTCTATCTACACTTTATGGCCGGAGTCTATCTTTGCGTTTGATCTTTGATTGTATTTCTCTATTTGTTTAACAAAGAAAATAAAACGAAGTCAAGCGATAGTGAATTCATTTTAAACATCTGGTCATCGATTGACTTCTTCTGTGAATCAAAAAATACCTCAAAATAAATCATTAAAAGTAATTATTTATATATTAAGACAACAATTGATGACAAATAATAGAGTATTTGAAATGGAGCTGAAGAATGTTGAAACTTAAGCGTATGAGTGCTCATCAGACCAAACAATAATCTATTAATTTATATAAAACGTAATGAATTACAGACAAGAAAACTCAGAACTGACAAAACCCATACCTTTTTTTGATATAAATCTAATATTGACTCACTGGTCAGACAAAGTCATGCAAACACTATTAGAATCTATGGACTTAGTGTAAAGTTGGCCTGATTCAATGGCAGATTTTTATCAAACAAGTATGGCTTTTATCAGCTTTGATAAAACTCATAATTGATTGCGAATCAAAAATACAGACATTAAATGAAAAATAAATATTTTATATCTTTATTTAAGCATTTTTTAACATTTAGCCTTTCTCTAAATTAATTATAAAAATTACAAAACTTATTTTGAAAATTCATTGAATCTGTTAGTAATACAGACTATCTTTTCTAGTTATAAATCGGACAAAACTATGTTATGTCTGCCTTACGAATAGAGTAGTTGACATGGAATTGTTTAATTGATTTATAGTTACGATAAATTGACAATTCCTTCGTTATGAGAGATAATGGTCAACAAATTTAATGATTTTGCAAAATAAGTTTTACCATCTTTATAATTATTCTTCATTTGTTGACCGAAAAACATAAAATTCATAGATTATTGTAAAATATAACAATTTGATTTCAATTAATATGAATATAATTGTGCAATCGCATTTTTATTGATGAAACCGCATTAACTATTCATATGTTTGCACTATTCGGAGATCACTTAAATCTTATGGTAATAATAATAATAACTTTATTTATAATAACAAGTTTATGAGTACAATATTATTGATTACATAAATCATATTCACATTTATTTTAAAAACAATTCAAATTATTTTCATTTCTTGTATTAAATGGACAAAGAGTTAAATAAGTCAATGGAATAACAAAATAGATTTATTGTCACAAAACTTATTTCTCGTAAATGATTTGTAAGTCGTACCGTTTCTTTCGTTATTAGAAATACAAAATAATTTGAACCAATATTGAGGAAGGGATGGAAAGTCATAGAAAACTATTTTAAGTGTTGATAATTGTCTACTTGTTTCGTTAGTTCAAGAGTTTTAAGATTTAGTAATTCAAGTCTTTGTTTGTAATTTAGATTAATTTTTTAACTTATGATAATTATGTTATTAATTGCGCAGACATTTCGAGAATTAAATCTTATTTTAGCATACTTCTTTATCATACTGTACATCTTTAGCATATCAAAGCAATTTGTATATGATTTTTGATCTGGCTACTAATTCTGACGAAAATAATTATTCTATAAGATAATTTATCATAGTTTTATCAATAACAATTTGATTTGTTATGTAATCAGTGCTGTTCATTTCACTTCAATATGCCAATGATGAAATGCATTGACTGCACATTTGTACTATTAATATATATCTGAAATCGTATCCGTCCAAAATATCCAAACCATTTAGTTTTGGATATTTTGGGATAATCTCATCTGAAATAATTGGTTACCTTTTATGTTTTACTATTAGGGATGTCCAATGAGGGTATAGCCAACATACCCAAAAAGTAAGTATCACAAAAATGTTTAAATGCTGGGGACTATAAAATTTTATCAGTTTACATATTTTATTTTAGTTTATTTTTGTGAATTTACTCATTTTGATTTTGAATATGAAATTTAACAAAAATAAATTCAAAACAGTGAAATTGTCTTCAGAAGTGAATGAGAAATGCAGTGAAGTGTCATTTGGGGGTAAACGTATCGTATGTATAGTTTGCAATGTGTATCATTGTATGCGGACAAGTAATGACCCTTACAGAACATTTATTTTTATAACAGAGAAAACCAAAAAACAACAACAAATGGTTGAAACTTCACTGCATTTCTCAATCACTTCTGCGGCAGAGATGTGATCTAGAGGGTTTAATCTGATAAGAGTTTGAAACTGAATCATATCTACTAATACAAACTTCATAGATTTCAATAGAGTTCAATAGAGTTAGTATTAGTAAATATGATTAAGTTTTAAACTCTTATCAGATTAAACCCTCTAGATCACATCTCTGTTCTGCGGATAATTTCACTTATTCAAAACTTTTTTTCTAAACAGCATAAATAATTTCATTTTATATTAGAATATATTTATATATAAATACTCTGTATATTTTATTTTAGAATTTAATTGAATGTATGTCATTCTAAAATAACCCCGGATAAATAAGATTAGTACAATATCAGACTTATGAAAGTCGTGACTTATGAAAGAAAAATTTTTCTGATGTCTTATTATCCAGCATTATATTTATGATAGGCTATTGATTTTATTTGAACAAAATATCTAATAATTTATTGAATAAAAGTCGAAAATCATATTGAATTTGACAAAAATTTAGCTTAAATTTACAAAAAATTCAATTATTTTTTTTTCTTTTATAGAATTTAATGAATTACAAATTGTAGAATATTTCAATATATTTTATAAAATAATGTCTTGAAATCTACGGAGTATTAGACAATCATTGGTTCAATGGTTCATTGCTAAAGAAATTAATAAGAGATGGGATCAGATTATATTAAACTAAAATAAAACAATTCAGATCATTAATATCAGGAGATTTTTGAAGGGGTGGGGGTAGGGGTGGAAAAAGATTATGGTGCGTCTGATTCAGTTGAGACAATCAGAGTGTCTCGCCTTTGATATAAAACAGAGCTCTATAGTCAGCAAATCCTGATTTGATTCATACGAATGATTGGTCGGGACGTGATTTTTCAAACAAATTAAAAAAAGACAATAGAAGGGACTAATAATACTTTATGTGTTGTATGTATATTAGGATATGTAAGTGATGCCAGTGCTCAATAGCAAAGACAGGAACAAACAATACAAATATATCTGCAATTCAACGATAAGTTAATAAGCATTGAGAGAGCAATAACTCAGGAAAACAATTGGAAAGTATTGGACGAAAAAATAAACGATAAATTATTTTCTAACTTTACTATTCATCACAGGTTTTAGTAAAAGAAAAAAACCTACATTTTATTGAAGAACTAAAATTTGCTTCAAATAGATTTGACATTAATTCAATTTATGACAAGTTGAGCAAAAAATGAAAAATAAGATTCATTTGTTTGACATATTCTTGTATTTATTTTTAGAGAAAAAAATATGAATCAAAGAAAACTTTTGAATACAAATAAATTAATTCTTATATGATTTGAAAAGAAGGGAATGAAATATCTTCTGAATATTCGAGAGAATCATTGGAATATTGAACTAATATAAAGCAAATTTGAATATTTTTTTCAATTCTTACGATTCAATTACTAATACAATTGATTTTAAATGAAAAATCTTTTCCGATAAAAAATATAGTTTAATATTCGGCAATGAATTTGTTGAGAAAAACTTCTTTTATTTAAGAAATACTATAATATATTTCATATATTACTAAATATAAGAATAGATAATGAGTTTGACATTTAATAATAGAAATAGAATTTTGTTTTCTATCAAATCATTCACTAATAATATTTGAAAGAAAGTTGAGAATCAAATACATTTCAATTTCATAAAACATTACTTTTTTGACAAATTTTTTGTTTCTCACATATAATATAAAACAGGAATCGATGAATAAAATGTATGAATAATATAGCTTTTTTACAATTCCTGCAAATTATACGATTGGAATGAATTGAATCCAACAAAATTAGATCACATCCAATGTGTTCTCCTATGAATCGATGAATTGTCAGGGTTTGTATGGTTTGTATGATTTTCTATGGTTTGTCGAGTGTTCTGTTCAATGTTGTGTCCAAATGTTATATTCAATACAAGTTTTTTATATTATGTGACATAACATACAATGTAATAGTGTTAAGCACAGCGAACAATACTTTTCGATATTCTGTACTTTATATTTGAAAAAAAACATAATCTATCAAAATCTGAGATTTCACTGCCTTTTGTGCCCGATTTATAACATAGCAGTTCTTCCATGGAAAAGGTATTGTACATTGTATAATTTCACAATCTAAACAACAACACTGTTTATGAGTTTATCACAAGAAATATATTTAAAGAATATGTTAATTAATATTCAAACAATTTGTATAATTTTGAATTATATTTTTCTTTAACAGAAAAAATAAGTTAAGATAAATAGTTATTTTTAATAAAAATATATTCCCTGTATATAAATAATTTCTTAAAATAACATTCCATAACATAAACTCATATCAATAATAAATGGGAATAATTTGTCGTAATTTTCTGCTTTTTATATTAATTGGTTAATAAATTATTAATAATAATCGATTTCGATATTTGTTTGAAATTGAGTTTAAGTAAATTATAATATTATCGAATAAAATATTGAAATTATGGAAAAATATTTTTGTTTTGAACTTTTAAAAACTTAAATATATAAATGAGATTAAGTAATGGATGCGGAGGATTCGCGATTTGAAAAGAGATATTTTTAACAAAGATTAGAGTATCGCTACAATAGCACACTATGCCTGGTGATGACCTGTGCTTGCAATTAGGTGAATAATTACAGAATGATTACAGAATTTTAACCTAATCTTACAGAAAAGATTTCAAGAATCAGTTTTATTTATTGGAGAAAAGGATATCTTTCATGTGATTAGATTATCAAAGACTCTACTCCTTCTTCCTCCTCCATGTGTCAAATTGTGATAGAAGTAAAATATTTAGCAATACCTGTGTGTTTATATATTAGACGAATATCTTGTGGCTATTCTTTTATTCGCTCGAATCCTGTTATGAGAGAAAATCTTATATTTTATGTATTTTTTATTCAAAGTTTAGTCATCTTTCATGTCTGGCCTATTGGACAAGTTATTGTCATCGTTTCATAACATGTAACTGATATAAGAATAATATTGAAATAGTGTTGCAAACAGAAGAAGTTTATCAGAAAATATAACTCTTATATAGCAATAAAGATAAAGTCCATACTTTCAAAAACTGCTATTTATTGCATAAATTGTATTTCATGTAATCGTCTTTATATCTAACTTAAGAGACAAAAAAAGTAATGCAACAAAACATAAATTCAATGAACACAGAGGAGTATATAAAGAATTTGATGAAAGAATAAACTCAATAAAAGCTGAATTTATTTTGGATTTATTAATGTATCATAAATTGAATGCAAAGCAAATCCAGAGAAAATTTAGTGCACTATTGGAAGAAAAGAAATTCATTGTTTTGTTAGACTTACGTATAATTATGTATAAATACATCAAATTTCAAGTCTTAGAAAATCTTATGGAGTGCTCGGATCGGGTTATCATATAATTAAAGTTTTATCTTTCACTTCAACTTATTTAATGTTTAAGTTTAAGAATTTTTTTCCAATAATTTATTTCTAGTAATTTCATGTTTTATATAATAACTATCGATCTATTGGTCGGAATGAATAGTGAAGTTACAAAAGTGTTCATTCAATGGGTTAGTAATCATTTTGTTGTTATAATAATTGATTTTCTGATTTCGGAATTATTTTCTGGGAAATACATTTTGGATTTTGGTTAAGAAAGGATCGTATAATTAGTGTTTTACCTGTTCCATACGTAACCATATATCGGTGCTGTTCAGCCAATCTGCGAGCGTGGATGCGGTGCACTCTTGTCAGCGCAGCGCACAATACAATACAATTCCACAGCTTTTATCCAATGCTTTTGGAAACACAAGTCTTTTAATCAGTTGAAAATCTGCTGCCAATAAATTTACAACTCATCACAAATACATACATATATTTAGTTTAACTCATTTTTCATAATTTGTAAAATAAAGTTATTTGAATTGTTATCAAATATTAAGAATATTTTAAAATTCATCATCAGATGTGATAATTGTGTCAAATATAATACTTATTAATTGCTTAACACTTATTGTAAAGTTTTAATTCAAACTATAAACTCAATTAAAAAGTGAATTTATATTATGATTCTTAAGAAAGATTTCGGAAAAGAAGACCTTAAATGTCAACTATTTATCTATTAATATATTACCGGTTTTGGTGCGTATAGTACTTTATTATTTATATTTCGTAATTATCTAATAATATTTGATATGAAAAATATTGTAATTTATGTTTCTATTCTATATATTAATATAAAATTTCTAATTAAGGCTAAAAATAGAGCTAAGAATCTATATTTAATTGATTGTCTGCAATATTCTGTTTGATATATAAGACAAAATTCAACAACAACAAAAATACTTTTACAAAAGTAAATAATAATATATTAGAGTTTCATAACTTCAAGTGAAGTGAAATTAAATTATAAACATTTATAGAATTTTATTCAATTTTATGGATTTTTATTTAGATCTAAGAATTCTTTGAATATAAACTCGTATTGAGATAACGATTACTGCAGTCTTTAGAACATTATTTATATAAAACTGATTCACTTCTAATGGCAATGTATTCATAACGATGTCAGTCAAGCGATTATGTAATCGGATTCTAATGTTGTCTAAAGATATATATATTTAAAAAGTCGATTCTTGTTATTTCTGAGATATTTTCTGATCTTTAATTAAAGGACAAGAATTGATTTTATTAGAAATTTCACAAATATTTTAAACTTTTCAAGTACTCTACCCCGTATTGTCTATTTATAATTGGAGTATTGATAGATTAAATTCTATATTTTTAAACTTATGAATAAGTATACAGTTATGATAAGTTATGATAGTGTAAACATTTGAAAGTTCATGCAAAGGTCGAAAGTACTGGCAGTTATGCGGTTTTCATTGAGTTTATGCGGTCCACCAATCAGTATTGTGGCATCATTTTGACAATTGTTGTTTTAAATGGTCAAGGTGATGTCTTGGCTAATTACAAAATTTGACCATAATTTTATAAATTTTTAGGATTTTTTTGGCTTTTAGGATTTTCAAATTTTTATATAATAAAAGGGAGATGGTACTTTTTTGTTATTAACTATTTATCCTGATCAATATTGCATGTTTTACCATTTTTACCCAATTTTTAGAAGTTTAATTTTTTTACTTTGCACGCCTAGATATTTTGATAAACTTGGTGTATGCCCCAAGCAAAATACCCAGATACCATTGTCATGAAGTTCTAAGTGATTCTCTTAAGTGAAGGTTTAGTTGTCAGATGGTATTGAAACATCTAGTAAATCCTTCTTAAAAAACCATTAATATCATTGATTATCTTTTATTTACACAAACACTTTAATATTAAAAGCAATTTTTTAAAACATGACAATCATTTATGAAACATTTGATATCTAACGTCGAGTTTCTATAAAATATTATATTAGCTTTAAATAAATTCTTATTTATTCACATATTATAAATTGTTGGCTCATCTGTTGGATTAAAAACATATAAAAGATCTGAGAAATAAAAAAAATCCATGAAAGTTAATTGGTTAAATATTCTTATGTTGAATTTATGAAAGATCTTATAAAATGCTCTTGTAAAATATAAAGTTAAAACTTTGACAAATCTTTCTGTTAATAAATATTTGTATCACTTGTTATATTTTACTCAGGGTTGGCCAATGAGGGTATAGCCTAAATACCCTTCCCTGAGTTTGAGATTTTGCAAAACCCCCTCCTCCGACTTTTTGCGCCACAGGCAAAAAATTAGTAGTTTTACTTTACATGTAAATCCCTGTGCATTTGTCATATTTTGGGATTTGGTATAACCCTGGCATCTCAAAATATCCCCTCTATACCCTCTGACTCAAACGACCTTGGCGACCTCTGATTTTACTTAATTTTCAATTCTATTAATATTGTAATTATTAAAATCAATCACAATCACTGACTTTTGTTTATTTTTTCAATTAAACTAAACATTTGGTCTGAAGTGTTTAATTGTGTGTATGCTTAACATCACAGCTATAATGTGACGGAGAAATAAGCACTCTTTGCACTAACTCTTTAACGATTCCATTATATTTTCATTTATAAGTATTTGGTTTTGTATAATCACTTTTGAAAGAAATAAAAGACATTTAATAAAAATATATTATCTTTTTTGAGAAAAAAAATAATAAATATATTTCAGAGTTAATGCACAGCTTTTAATTCAGCTTAACGTTAAGAACCCTGAAGTACAGAATTGTCTAATAAATCTTTTAAAGATTTGAGTCAAACATCGCATCTTAAATATAGATACTGTAGTGATGAAGAAGTGTTTGTCAATTGAAACAATTCATTGAATGACAAATCTCTTAAAGATGAACTATATTTAGATCTACTTTTAATATCAAAAGCTATTTATATTAAAATGATTTTATTTTATATATTTTTATAAGAGAGCGGAGGTAGCTCAGTAGGTATGGTTCTCACCTTACTGTGGCGAAAGGTGGGGTCTCTAATGGGGTCTATTTATTTAGACTTTTTCAACTAATATCGCTATCAGTTGTTCTCGCTTCACTGCTAACAATAGCTCGTCACTTGTTCTGGAAGGAGTGAGACAAAGTGCTTGGTGCACTTGACGCAATAACATTCGAGAACTACGCCTACACCTAAAGGTACAAAAGGCGTTCATGAAAATGAATGAATGAATATTATTATAAAACTGCGATTTCTTTTTATAATAAAACTAACAATAAATTGTAATTTAAATGTTTTAACTTAAATATAAAAATCAGAAAAGTTTTAAATTCAGTTGAAATAATTTGTGTGATGTCTACTGAAAAATTCTTATAATGTTTTGTGTTATATTCATTTGATTTTATAAACTAATGAATAATTGAAATAATATTTTATTTTAGATTATTTGGTTTAATAGCTAATTTTATTGTTAAAAAGTTGAAATTGAATTTTATTCTCTTTTTTTAAATACCAAATAGTTTGTTGTATTTTACAATTTATATAAGAGCTGCACAAATACCTTGTAATGTAATCTAAGAGCTATACTGTATAATAAAAGACAGGGAAAGAATAGGAGATTTCAATTCTTTTATCAAAAGTCAGAGACGAAAATACGAACCTTTGAAATATCAGAATAAAAAGCAAAAATTTCAATGAATTTTATTAAGAAATATTTATTAAACACATTTAGTTTGTGTCAAATCAAATAAAATTCCAGAATTTAGTTCTTTGCAAATATTAGACTTTACTTTAATATAAAAAACTCCAATATATTGTAATATTTTTTAGCCAAAACTGAATTCATTGCTGACTTTTTCAAATCCCTTTATTATAGATATTTGAGATTTTAATTAAAAAATTAATTAATTTGTATTTTTTATTTTTTTTTTTGGTTAATACTGTTTTGTTAGAAAAAATATATCAATACAGTAGTGAAGAGAGGCTTTATTTTGTTATGAAAAATATATTAATAAATGATTTGTTATTAATAAGAATTATATTAATTAAGGCATATATTCATGTATTTGTTTGGAATTGTTTTCTTGAGATTAAAATATAGAATTGTGTGAATCAATAAATTTAGATATATTGGCTTAGAATAGTGAGCCATTGGAGCGATGGGTTAGTTGTGTTATCAACTTATTAAACTTCACACTATATGGCTATATATCTATAGAAGTGATGTGCGGATGCAGTCATACCTGCAGATCAATCCTTACAAAATATAGAGAGAGTTTGTTATGTTTGCCCTTTCATTGTATAAATGAGTTCACATTTTTTATTATTTTTGAAGGCATCGGAGCAGTGCTTGAATTGTGAGTGAAATCATTGTAAAGTTACAAATGCAGTGAATGGGAGTGAGGCTATCAAAAAAGACTAGTGCCTCTGTGCCTCGATTTAAGCATTCGAATCTAATTTATTAGATTTTTCTTTGCAAAGACTTATTGAAAATATTAGACTTTTTCGAAAATACAACCTAACGATCAAATACAAGCATAGAGTATAGCAAATGTGTTGAACAAAAGTTTAGAGTTTCCAATGTCTTCACTGTCTTCACTGTCTCGATGTGTTCGATGTCTATCCACTGACTAGTGTTTGAATTGACATATCATTCATTGGATTCTTTGATAACTACAGTAATAATTAATCAATAGTTCAATTGTCAAACATTTATCTATTAATCAATCGATAATTTTGTCATTTTCTGAGTCTTGTTTTGGGATTTTCATTTATAACTGCATTCTTGAGCAGACATACCATAGATGACAGTCCACCTTAACTTATTTGTGCAGATATTGTTAAGTTAAGTAATGCAGACAATACTTGTATTTTCATCCAATAATAACATTCCTTTCGGATACGAGTTGTGAGTTCTGTCAATACAACTAAAGCTTATAATACGTTAGACTTTTGTGTTGCCGTATGTCTTGAATGTCTTGGAAATGAGAATAACTTTGAGGTAATAGTCTTTTGCGATACTTTGGATACTTTGTTGGGCAGTAAAACACAAATTCTGCTCCACAACGCGTCAGATGAGACAGACCTGACTTCTGGTCAATTAGTTGACCTCATCATCAGATGCCTAATTAGCTCTATTGGAGATCACATTTCAAATCCATGGGTCGAACCTATTCTTCTTTAGTTGAGCGAAGAATAATGAAATCAGGATTCAAATTGAGGAACGACACCGAAATTAGGAGTTGCAGTCAGTCGTCGCTCTAAAGAAGCGATTTGTGCCAAAAATTGTGTTTGTGCTCCACTCTAGCAAATCATGATTGAGTTCTGTGCGCTCTCAACCATATTTGACATTATTGAATGCCAGAGTGTATGTTGAATGCGATGTATGGCATAAATACAATTCCGACTTTGATTTTGTCGCTTCACTAATACAAGAAACTGAGTTATGAGTCGCGAAACTGATTTAACAATTTATTGAATTCATTTGAATGATTTGACTTTTCTTGGAATTTCAAACTCTAATAATGTCTAATAATAACTATTTGTTGTCTTTTTTTGTCAATAAATTGTTGACAAATGAACGCATCATTAAATTCACAAAAAACCAATCAAAGTATGAAATTTTCAAAACTCCGACAGAAATATATGAAATATTGATGTCTTTCTCTAACTATTCTATACTTTTATGAGATAAAACATAAGTTTTATAAAATATACATATATTCTATAAAATACTTATTGTGACACTGAATATATCTGATTTGATTTCATGCCAATCCCTCATGAAGACTCATCCCCTTTAAACCTAACATGACATTCACAATATTAGTATCTATTACATTCACAATATAAGTATAATAATGTTAATAAAATACAGTTCATTTGATTTTCTCTTATAAATGAGGTTAAAATTAAAAATTATTTATTAACTTGATTTTAAAAATGTTTTCCTTATTTATAGCACAGGTACTGTCAGAGCATAGCATTAATTCCAATTCATTCATTGAGTATTCAACCTCCTAGTGCTGCATTAACAGTTAGTATAGATAGTTCTGCTAAAGCCATGGTGTTTAAGATGTTTAACGATTATTCATTTTTACTATTTATAAATAAAATCTATTTTACTGTACATTCAGCTAATGTTTAATCTGTAGAGTAACTGAATTTTATGTCAGAAAATAATGGAAGAGTATTACAGATTCTCCTAATCATAAAACCTATTATGATCGGCTGCTAAAGAAAGCTGAAAAAGTGCTTTTAAGTTAGTGTTCATTCTTTAATATTAAAAATAGTGACTTCTATTAAATCATATAAGAATCCGCATGACTTGAAATATGAATATTACATAAGAATTTTTTTTGTTGAGCTATAATTTAAATTTTCATTTAATCTTAAGAAAGTTGTATTTTGGGATAAGCAAGGTCTTATAGGTCCAATAATTTATTTTCAAATTAAAATATAAATGATAAATTCTGGATACTCTCAACTTAGTTTAGAGGCTAATCACAACTTCTATTTTGATTTAATAAGAATTTAAAAATAAATATAAGCTTTAACTGTAAAAGTATTTTCGATTGGTTTTACTCTCTCTTACTTAATCATTAGCACTTTATCAGAATAAAACACCCTCACTTCTATCCAATCACACTGAGTAAATCTTTAATCTTCAAATAAAAATAAAAGGTCTAATTTTTTATTTATTCCTATTTTATATTCTCTGAATTGATGTTTATAATATCTGAGCTCTTGCTTATCCCTGGGTTGTATAACTTATACATTACATGTACACTCGATTCAATTTAGTCGATTGAAAATATGAATTTCGGTCATTTTCTGTATCAAATATAATGATATATTTATTTCTTTCAATTCATTATAATTTTTCGTCAATTTCTTCATTAAAACAACTGTTATTTCATTCCAAATCCAATTTCGTCGTTAGCATTGCTATCAATATCTTAATAAGAAATATAAAAACTCTATGAATAAAACACACATGTTATTTATGGAATCGATTTTCACGAAATTATATATCAAAGCAAATCAATTGAAATCTTGATATAATATATTATCATTTTTTGTTTTGTTTTACTGTTAATAAAATTCATATTTTTAGTTCAATACACGCAAACCATAACTCAAAACATTACAAAAACATTTTTTTATATCAATTTAATTGATTGCAAAACATAGGAATAAAATATTTAATAAACTATTTACTTATTCACTGCTACTAATAATGTTATGAATAATTAAACTTCAAAATTGTCAATATTTCATATCTGGATATAATAATAAATTTGATAAAAATAATTTATTGAAGACTTTGACAAATATTTTTGAAAGTCATAAACAGGAGTTATTATTATATTAAAAGATAGTTTAGTATTTATATCTTCATGTTCAAATCTTTATGAGAACCACTTTATGAGAATATAAAATTGTGAAATATAATATTAATCAGGGTTAGCCAATGGGGGTATAGCCTAGATACCTTCCCCCTGAGTTTGAGATTGTGTAAAATACCCACCTGACTTTTTACGTTACAGGCGCTAAATGTCTTATTTTTACTTCACTCCTGTGCATTTTTCAAGTGTTGAAAGAAAAGTATAACCCCTGACTTTTTGGCAAAATTTACTCAAAATACCCCTCTATACCTCCTCTGACTCGACCGACACTGGCAACCCTTGGTATTAATAATAAAAATTGACCATCATAATTTATCATTTTTGATTCATAAACACGAACTTTGAAAATCGCAGATTTCCTCGCAGAAATTAGTTAAAAATATAGTGTGTTATCATTATTTAACTTATTAATTACTTTATAATCATAGAACCTAATATTGATAAATTATCTCTCCGGCCGTTAATTTTCTATAGTTTATAGCCGATTGCCGGCCATGGGTTTTCAACAATTGTTAATTTTAATAATCAAATAATTCTGAAATAAATCAGATTAGAGTATAATAAACTATATCAAATGATAAAACAGGGGAAACAATGAAAAACGATATAAACAAATTATTAATATAAGCTCGCATAAGTTTATTTAATATCAATTAAAATATGCGATATCCCTCACACCCGGGTAGGGGTTAGAACCATATGTTACAATATACCCAAATAGAGCAAAACAACAATCTTTACTAAAATTCAAGAATGACTTCACTATAAATCAGGATATTTCTTTACATTAGTTAGAAATTCCTATTTAGTGAAATTTTTCAGGCATTGACTGACTGATAGAAATATGATAGGAAATAGTTTTACAATGTGTTCCAATAGATTACTCTTAAAGTATTTTTGCGTTTGTCCACACGAGTGTCAGGAACCTTAAACACGAACCGCTTCATAGTTTATCGCTATTAATAGATAAATTATTGACAATTGTTGTACAATTACCCCCATTAGTAAAGGGATTTTATTGTTGTTTATTACTCCTCTTTATTAATAACTGAATTTCATTGTTGCACATTTACCGCTATTTATTGTTTAAAAAATGAAAATTTTAGAAAATTAAAGAATAAAATTAATAAATGAAATGAAGTTACATACTTTTCTATATATGAAAGTCTACAAAACCAAATCATCAATTCGTATGTACTGTATATATACGAAGTTGATGATCTGGTTTTGTCGACTTTCATATAATATTAAAAAAGTTTTTATATATAACCAGAAAATTAAAAAATAGGTGCTAAAAGACTCCCAAATAGTAGTTACTAAAAATGGCAAAATAGTTACTGAAGTAGTTTTTTATTCTCGCTCAAAAATTACTTTAAAATCTAATAAAATAGTTAAAATAAATTATAAATAAATAATATTTGAGGATCTCTTCTTCAAAATTCAAAAATTTGTGGTAAATTATAGCATATTTCAAGATAGTTTTATTTATATTACAAGTGAGATCATATAAAGTCACCGGACATGACTTGAAATCTGCAATTTTTTTTTGATTTTGTATTAAATTAATTTTTGTTATGGTATTACCAATGCATTTAAGCGTGGTTTTTATCAATTTTACCCACAAATATCCTAAAATTTATTAAATAGTTACTTAACACACAAATAGTTATTAACGACCGAAATAGTTATTAATATTTAAAATAAAATTCGGCCTCAAGTTGTGAATTGGCCCTTAAGTCTGGAAGTGGTACTATCAATCGGCAAAATGGTCTAAAAACTATTTTTCAATTGTCTGTATATAACAATAGAATTAATGAAAACAATAATTTTAACATTTATTGTTGGCTCTAATTTTAAACCTAAGTTTAATAATTGGTAAAACGCGCAGACAATACTTTATCTGATTTCTCATTTGTTTAGAAGTTTGTGCAAATTTGCTCAACAATTATATAAAGACTTAAGTTGTCATATTTTCATAACACAAGCTAAATCTTCGAAAAAATCTACGATTCTCAAAGTTCATGTTCATAAACTTACCATGGCATATAACAACATGATAATAATTGTTTTATTCAGCCGGATTTGTTCAATATTCACAAAATATGCTACTGCAATTACAATTTATTGCTTAGAATAAAATGTTTTGATCAATTTATGATTTATTAAAATGTCTTGTTTGCATTCATAATGTCTTTTATTTTGATCAGAGATGGTCAAAGTATCTATAAGTGAAATATTGCTTCTGAACCGAAAATTTGCTAAATTATCTTACGAATTTGTGAAAAAAGGTTCTTTTACATATAGTTTTATAACCCCCACCCCACCTCCATTTTCCGATAAAAGTTGAAGAAATCTTTGCACAAAAACCGAAATTATTTTATAGATTATGTCAAACATCGTATTTTGCGTTATTTCGTAAAAATATATCCTATTCTGCAAGATTTCTGTGAAATCTGCATCGTAATATAGTTTATTTAATATTTTACTAGTAAAACTACCTACAAGTAAATTTGTGAAAAATTTTGATTATTTATTCCTAGATTAGAATGCCCAAGGTTAAGAATATTAAGCGATATTTAATGAGAATCTTGGGAAAGGTTCAAAAAATGGCATTACATCATCGTTTCGGCAATTTTTTGTTGAGGGTGACACGATAATTTTGACTAAGACCGGGAAAATTCAATACAATATATAGAAAACACCGGGACAATTCCGGGACTGATTTTTTTTATTTGTGTTTCAACTGACATTAAATCATATATTTTTAAAATTACTTGTATTCATCATTCATATTACTATAATTGCATTATTTAATATTCAAAACTTCAATTTAATATCAAGGATATTGAGATACAAAAATCAAGAGGATGATTTATTCGAATAGAGCCTAGGAGGGGGAACCGTTGAGGGAAGTGTAAAATTTTAGGTTTTGCTAGTTTTAACAAATGAGTTTTTAAATGAAAATTTTTAAAAATATCTTTTAAACCAATTTTTATATCATATATTTACTATAGATATTTGATAAGATTTAACAGAAGATTCAGCATAATTTGATAAGACATTCCAAAATGTGCGTCTTTAACGCGATTTTATATCATGTATACATGTATAGTTGCCATGAGGAATCTATAGTAGTATTCGACTTAATCCTTGAGGTGGAATATTATTGATTAGACATAAGTTACGATATCTCTGCTATAACTTTTATATTTAAAATAGTTTTCGTATAAAGGCTTTTCATGCAACATTTTGAAGTAATGTACATTTGGTGAAAATGAGTATCAATATCATAAAATTTTAAAAATTATATCCGCTGACTTTGTCCGGGACACTGGACAGAACACACAATACCGGGACAATCCCGGCGAGATCGAGACTTCTGGTCACCCTAGGGAGACATGGAAAAGGCTATTGTAAAATCAAAGAATTCACAAGATGACCTATTTTTAAAACTATTTCCTAATCTTTTTAAAGAAATATCAAAAATTCCCTCTAATTCTTTTGATCTGATTGACCGTAATTATCCCTGTTTAAAACTGTGCAATATTCACGGAAGATGTGACAAAATATAAGACTATTATCAGAGATGTCGAAGGTGGTCTAGCCCGGGATACCCCCCTAGCTTTTTTGTCAGGTACCCCTATACCCCTATAGGATCTACGCGAGGTACCCCACTCTAAGCAAATTTTTAGGTACCGTTTTCAAAATATTTCGTAAAATTCCTTACAAATTACTAATATCTCAATGCTTTGCAATGCAGTAGTATTACAAATAAGGTTGCAAAATTTCATGAAATTTAAAAATGAGTGAAACTTTCAGTGAAACTTTCACTGAAAGATTCGAACGCAATTTTTTGACAATTATTTCTGCAATAAACTTATTTTTGGTACTAAAAATCTTGTTTAAAGTGCATAAAGTCTTTTCTTAAATAAAATTGAACTAAATCTTGGTTATTTTTTTAAATTGCAAAATTAAACTAGATTTAAAACAAAATCCCTGAAATAAATGTATAAGTAAAACTATTGTTCTGACACTAATTATAGCTCTAACTTTAATTTTAATTAAATATTCTCTTATATATATAATTTGAACTCATTTTGCACATGTTATAAAACATTTTTTCAAATATTTTTGAAAAATTCACAGATGGCGTTAGTTGTAGTGAAATGAAAGATATTTTTTGGAGTGAAAGTTTAATGAAACTTTCGCGAAACTTTCAGTTGAAAGTTTCACAATATTTCACTCTTTGCAACCATAATTACAAAGCACTAAATAAACTCGTGTTGACCACTATTTGAATGATTTTCATGTGTTTATACAATAAAAACTGTAAATTAACGACTTTTTAACAATATTTAAAGATTTTTAATAAGTTTTAGGTTAAGAATTCATAAATAAGCTAATTTTGAGCGATTAGAACATGTTTTTACATACTGTAGTAAAAAAAGACTCTTTTGAAAACCCCACCACCTAGACCACCCCTAGCCAAAAATTAGCAAAATCCGCCATTTTATCCTCCCCTAGACCCCCTAAGCTCTCGACGAAAAAATACCCCCTGGCTTTTTGGACCTTCGACATCCCTGACTATTATATGCGCAAAGGCGAAGAAGTCAGGGGGTATTTGTGTTTATCGCCAGTAATTGTGGCCAATCGCCAGTATCTCTTCCATAGATGTAAAGTTAAAGATTTTTTCTCGGGGGGTATTCCGGGCTGTACTCCTCCCCCTTTGCGCATCCCTGAATTTACAGAATTTTATCAATGTATAACATGTTTAGTTTTATCTGTCAAAATTTATTTTTGCTTATCATAATTAGAGGTAGGAAATCTCGGGAATTCTTGATATTTAGTTTCAGGCTCGAGTGCCGAAAAATTTATTATGTTGTTTATATGTGGTGTTATAGACTTAAAACAACATAGTTTTACTTTCCCGATATTCCTGATATGAAGGGTAGTTCCTGAATATTCCTGATTTAGTGTTTGCATTCCCGATTTGATGTTACCACCAGATACTACAATAATAAAGTAGAATACCAAGTTAGAAACAGCAATGTTCTATTGAATTTATAAAACATTAATATTCAATTGAGAATTTTAAAAAATAATAAAATATGATTCAGAAAATAAGTAAACACTCAAAAACAACTCAACTCAATAAACAAAAACTCTAAGAATCATTATCTACAAACCAGAGATTTCGAAGGTGTAGGACGCCAGGAGATATTTTTTATTCGAGAGGCTAGGGTAGGTCCAAAGGAGGGTGAAATTGCGGATTTTTGGCTAAGGTGTGGCCTAGGTATAGGTATTTTCTCATCATATATGACTTGTAGTAAAATTATTGCTCTGTTCTCTCTTTACAGTAACAAACATTCAATAATTATTATGATAGAGAAAACAGAAATTAAATCTATGTTATCCATTAACAAAATATTGCATGCTTTATTTCAAATCTAAGGTTAGGTTTTGTTCAGAGTTATCATCCGATGATATCCTAAATACCTCCCTGAGTTTTAGATTTTGCACAATACCGTCCTGACTAATGTATTTTTACCTTACTCCTTCCCTGTACATTTATCATATTTTGGAAATTTTTATACCCCCAGACTTTTTTTGGAAAAATTTCCTCAAAGTAACCACACTTATACCACCTAACCTGCCGATCTTGGCCACCTCTGGCTTTGTTATCACAAGGAATAGTTCTAATTTTATATTTACATATACTTATCATGAAAGAATTAACGTAAATTTCCTAAAATACTTTCCCTATATTATTATCCTAAAACTGGCGAGAGTGGTCACCCCTGAAGTAAAGGGGCAATAATGTAGTCAACATCGATGTATAACATTTATATTTATTGACATAATATTGCATAATATTCGCCTCAAGTATAACAATCAATTGGAAAAGTTTTGTCATTTACTTAAAGTTTCATATTTTTATGGAATGCAATATTGTGTTAGTATTTGATTAATGAGTTTTGCTATAACTTTAATATTAAATAACATTAAAGAAAATAAAGAGTTTTTTGCACTAAAATTAATTACAATTTTTCCTTAATAACTATATTTACTTTTTCAATATTTACTATCGATATTATATTTTTACTCTCCAGAGCTGATTCTCAAGTCTATAAAATTAAATAAATACAAATTTATGCATAAGTTGTCTGTTTGTGTAGAATTTTATGAGATTTTAATAGAAATAATAAACTCATCCGAACTAATATATTATTTATCAATTTTGGACGAAATCACACATTTATTCAAACAATATTTTACATAACATTTCTTATTATTTTTCTAGTCATCAAATATAATAAGTGTTAACATCGCTGTTGTCAACACTCTCTCAACAGTTACCACCGATGAAACTGATTTGATTGGTTGAAAATCTTTTAATTTTAGAGTCTATTACTAGTCATTAAACAAAACTTATTTCTGAGCTTTTAATTTATGGAATTCAATATTAAAGCGAAACTTAGAATCAATAGAATAGCACAAAAAAAATATTCTGTTGAAGAACTTAATACAAAAGTGGGATTAAATGATTTGATTTTGAATAAAAGAGTAATTTTTTGTGCAAAACAGAGAAATTCAATAAATAAAATTACAATTTTTATTGCATATTAATTATTAGTTATAAATTTTATTTTAATTTTAGTGTCGTTTTCGTAAACCAATATATAATTCTGTTTCTAAACAAATCTTGAATTCAATTAATCTTATTTAATACGAAATTTTGTGAAATTTGTTTTTTCGGAGAAACCATTTTTAGAGAATATAAATGATATAAAAGTAAATTAAATTTGTTTTTGCTATTCTTGAAAAATAAATTTCAATATAAACTGTTATTATATTTGAATAAATAAATACTATGTTTATAATTATCTGTTAATCGTATCAACTCTTCGACAGAAATGACAGAATATGAATGAATTAACTGTATTTCTGGGTTTAATTCTGATTATATAAATGATTATAACAAATAAAATCCAGTCTTTTATAAGAGAAAAATTCAGTCTAATCTGTTTAATGGCAAACAAATCTGGATTATATATAAAATTCCTTTTATATACATCACAATAAACTGGTAAAGGAAATAGAATTGGAGAGAAAAAACAATCTAACATAACATAATATATAAGATAGAAATGTTAGAATTGTAGATACAGTATCCGTGCGAACGGATATTTCAATCGATAGTCAAAGCTATGCTTTATGGCTAAAACATTGAATGTTTGAACGCAACAACAAGTCAGTCAATGTATAGCTCTTTTCTATACATATTTAAAACGCTTTCAATTGTTTCTTCTGCTTTAGCGTCACTTTTCTAATGTCATTACGAATTCATGTACTCATAAAAAGTTGCATAAAAACGGTTTAATACATTAAAAAACACGACTTTTCTTATATAAAATTGTTTTATAGATTTTATTCGCACCTAAATTAAAGCAGTTTGGCTTATGTCAAATATAAGAAAGTATGCAACCCTGGATATGATGGCCTGGTTGAAAAATATTCCAATATATGCAGCAAAACAAATATTTTACATATTTTCTTAGTTTATTAAATATTTCATAAAGAAATCAAACGATTTCTATAATAATTGCTTTAATTGACTGATTCTAAATCATTAGGTCTTTATCTGAATATTCATTTCATTTATAGTTTTTCTTAATTGTTATATAAAAATCGAAACAATTCTAAAGAGAAAATAATTATATAATACTGTCGTCGAATGAGAATATGAATTCAATTGATTATTCGAGTAAAATACGACATTTTATCTTTAGTGTTGAGAACCAGAATGTTTGCATACTATTAAGTCAGTAAATAGTCAGCTCTAGTGTTTCATTATTAGTCGTTCACATCGAAGGTGAGAATTAGGGTCGACTAGAAATGCAGACTTTCTGTACACATGAGGTGCGAATATTCTTTTGCAAACTCCAATATATTCTCAATTTTTTACATAAATTTCATTAAAATACAAAATAATGGTATTGTCATGAGATTCAATACAGTATTTCTATTTTTTATACACTATTTTCCATTATATTTATTCGACTGAAAGTTTTAAAAAAATCTCATCTTTTATAGCATTTAATTATTAGTTTCAAAAATAATTTTTAAAGATTGAATAAATACAAGTTTTATAGTTGGTTTTGTATATGAAATCATTGAAAGGTGGGAACTGTTTGACTAAAAATGCCATTTAGTTGATCGACGATCTAATGAATTGTGTTAGGTTTGTGCTCCACTCCGGCTCTGTTCATATGTTGGATTCAGTAATTAGACGAATAGACATATGGCTTGTTATTCCTGCCCAACATTTTTCTTAAATAAGGCAATTAAGTGAACTGCAATTCAGTTCATTATTTGTGCGACAAATTATTTTAATTACAATTACTCTTTTGTTAGACTTATTATTATTTGTGACGATTTTTATTTAACTTTATGTACAGAAGAACTTATATAACTTCGCTATCAAATGATTCTTAGAGTTAATATAGAGTAGACGTAAGAGATTTGCTTTAAAAATAATCATTTCATTGATTCGTTAATTTATGAGAAAATGCTTAAAGTTGTCTCCAATTGTCTTATAAATGAATTCATTTATGATTAATGTTAAAAAAAACAGAATTACTCTTTTATTCTAATTTAAGGTCTATTTTTGTATTCTTTTCGTATAAAACAATTTTAGAAAGAAAATGCTATGTTTTTGAAATGACTGCAATTGAAATATAGAAAAAGACAATTAAAGTTGACTCAAAATAAATGAATCGCAAAATAATAAGAATACTGATTGCTATTTATGGGATAAATATTTTATTTTAGATTTCTTTAGCAATAATTTAATTTCCTAAAACAGAATACTTAGTCCTGATGTGAAGAAAAATCCAAATGCTGTCTAAATGTTAAGAGTTATCTAATAATAAGTTTATATAAATTATATTATGATTAAAAACTTATGGCCGAATCAGAGATATCGCAAAAATCTCTTTTTTTCTATTTATTGGAGCAAAAACTGTTGAGTTTAGCGATAATATAAAACAAAAGTTGATAGTTATATACAGTAAGAGGTATATTGAGTACGTTATGCAATAATAAGTCTCATTCTTATGCGCTTTTTATTCGGAGACAAAAAAGATTATTTCCTTTTTTGGTTGACTTTTCAATATTTGATGTTTGCTTTTTATGACATGACTTCATCGACTTCATCATCATTTCTTTTGAATGTAGTATAAGAACGGCTGAACTCCCAGCAGATGTAGTTTGGATGTAGTTTTGTATTATTAGATCCACTGCTTCTGTCACTTTAGATCGACTTAGTTTTTGTCACAGAATAACTAAACTTAGTTTTCTATGATTTTATACTCACAACAACTATTGGCGCTTTCATCACATTCTGGCTGTTGTGACAGAACTCTGATCAGATCAGTCTTTCTCAGTCCTGTTGATATGTCTTCACTAATCAATGCAATCTCTTCTCTCTTTATTCACTATCGAATCAATGGCTCCAAAACAACCTCCTATTGACTCACATCTTATCTGATTATTGTATCAAAACTAATGTTCACTTTTATCTAAAATTAATTTTAGTTATACAGTATTACTATATTCTAGATTTCTTTGTCGAGACAATAACATTAAGACATATTTATATTTATTATACATAAAACCAGTGGTTATAATTCAAGATTATAAATTAATTAATAAAAACTTAAGTAGAATACATTATTTGTTCACTTTTTTGTCAAAAAATATTTCTTTAATAACTAATCATTTGTCGATTTCTCTTCTACAGATATCCAGGTTTTAATTGATCCAGAGAAATGCTTTATTCTCACTCATTAGCTTTGAGTTTTTATATCTGATTATTCAGTGACCGATAGACAAAATATCAATCTTAATTCAAGTCGAGT
>JAQFXN010000337.1:0-23837 GCA_034693365.1 Liacarus xylariae | reverse complement strand
GTTTTCCCATCGATAAAACTAAATTATGAATTAATTGAATATCCTTATCAATAATATCACATTTTTGGCATATTTTTACAAACAATAATTCTGGTTTAAATGTATGCAGTATTGTGTGTTTTTGTTAACAATACAGTTAAATTTATTTTTATCAAGTAGATCTTGACAAGACAATTACTTGACAAAAACGATAAGTTGATAAAAACGATAATATACATGAAAAACTGTTATTGTGTCAAATACTGTCTTTTTATAACGATAAACTAGTTTTTAACGGAAAAGAGTGATTCTAAGGTCCAATAAGTTTGAGAGTATTATTTCGTCTAGAGATTAGGGGGTATAGGAGATAGTTAAATGGCAAATTTTAGCCTAGGAGGTCTAGGGATTTTAAAACTTTTTTCCCTACTGTATGTAATAAAGACGTTTTAAATGTTCCAACTGAGTTTGTTTATGGTATTTTAATAAAAACATATTGAAAGCAGGAAAATATTTTTTAAAATTAGTTTAATAAAAAATTCGATTATTTTATTAGCATATGATACAAAATTAGCATATTTATGGTTTTTTCCAGGGATTCGCAAATGTCGAAAATCGTTTTTTGTTAAAATGTCAGGAATATATTCCGATCTATGACGTCACAAATTTTCCAAGGGTTCAGAAAAGGATATTTCGCAATAGTCAAATTCATGCAGAATTTAATTAAAAATGACAATTTTGACGCATGTTTGAGTTTTTTGCACTAACCCACTAGATTTTAGCAGAATTATGATGAAGTCTGTAAGAATTTAGCAAAATTTGAAAAAAATTAAAAAGAATTTGACAAAACTGACATTTTCACAGAATTTGAGAAATTATTCTTAAAACGATACTTTCAGCACAATTTACTGAAAATTGCTAAAGGTGAGGGATTACCTCAAACAGAGCCTATAGGAGTATCCGACCAAAACGTTAGGAAGTGTATAGCGTATTGATAAGATCATCAAATTCACGGGGGTATAAGGGAGCGAACTTTGCAAGTTTCAAATTTTTGCAGATTTAATTAAAAATGAAGCAATTTACAAGAATTTCGATTAATTCTGCATGAGTTTAACCAATTAACAGAATTCAGATAAATTATGATGAGTTCTGTAAGAACTTTAGCAAGAATTTGAAAACATTGTTATTCTTCTAAAATTTAGATAGAATTTCACACAGTATTCTAAAAGACTATTAAAATTTTCAGTGGGGTTTTGTTTTCTTCTTCACAGCGGAGAAGGTATTTTGCTAATTTTCCGTGACAGGGGAGGTATTGAGGCTATATCCCCATTGGTCACCCCTACACAACACTATACCACTGATTCTTGCAAGTATTGTAATCCCCAGAATAAATAAATTCTAAAATTTTTTTAAGAAACTGGCATATTTTTAAAGAACCTGAATATATTTGAGGGAATCAAATAAGTATTTAGTCTCTAGTGTTGGTGATTCGTATTTATTCCATGATATTATTATGCTTGAAAAAATATTTTAGCCTAGGGATGGAAAATATAAAATAATCATCCTTCCTGTGATGAAGATAAATCAGGCAATTTTGAGATAATCCACACACCCCCCCCTAGAAATTTTGAAAAACTTGCGCCGGGGGCGCAATTTTTGAAATAATCTGTATAATTATGTCTAAATTCTTAGAAAAATAATAAAGGTTTGTCAAATTCCTTCTAAATTTAGTCAAAATATGTTAAATTTGTGTAGAATTATTCTGTAAATACCACCATTTTTAATTAAATTGAACAAAATAAAATTAAATTGTAAGAATTTTACAATTACAGAATACCTCACCCTATATCTCCTGTAACCTTAAGTCTCTTATTAGTATATTATACCCCCTCCTTACTTTGAGTTAATTGTCCATCCCTATTCTGACCTGTCTTGAAAATTTCGTATATCATGGTTATTTATTAATGCTTGACAAAATCGATTTGAATTTACATTACTTTAAAAGCAAATGTTCTGATATATTGCTTGATAAAAACCAATACTTGATAAAATCAAAAACTTGATAAAAATCATACTTGATTAAAATGAATGTTAACTATAATAATAATAATTTATTGAAATTAAGAGTCAAGTCTTAAAGTATAAAATTTTCCAATGCTTTAACAAATGTTTTAAAATTACAAATTATATTTATATTTAGAGACGCCTGGTTTGGAATCCAATGCTTATCCACAACCAGCCAGTAAGCAGTGAACCAAATCTTAATTTTTAAATTGGTCCTAGCTTGGTCCATTGAAGGTCCATTGAAGGTTCCGCAGTTTTATATTAATTATGTGTTACTATTTTAACATTGTTAAGAGATTTAAACAGAAAGAACATTAAATTCTCCCGGACAGTCGGACAGTCGGACAGTCGGACAGTCGGACAGTCGGACAGCTAAAATCCTTGAGTAAAATCTCAGAAAAAAACATAATTCGTGAATAAATAACTTTATAACTTATACAACGAATAGTTCTCCGTTTTTCATCATTTTATAGAATTACAAAACTGTTTTAATCTCCTCTTTTTGACCATAAATTTAATCAGATTCCTTTTTTACCATTTTACTATTTGGTCACTTTAGGTACAACGCGAGCGATTTAGGAAGCCATCGGCCATAATCACAGGTATATTCCGGGATGTATCCCTATTTGCCAATCTCTGCCCTTAGTGTTAATTTTGAGTGGATTTTACTCATCTGTTGCCCGGGTGTCACATCAAAAGTTCTAATCCCAAAAATCCTAAAAAATTTATCCCATAAAAACTAATCCCAATATTTTTTAGAAAAATTCCCAAAAATCCTAAAATATATAATTACATAAAAATGTGTAATCAATGACACGTTTATTTGTAGTTGATGGAATTTTATGCCAAATTCTTGTAAAATTCTCACCATTCATATAAATTTGATCCTGGTCCTTTTAATAAGGAGTTGATATCAAAAATAAGATAATATATTCAAATAGAATTCTTTACTCTACAAATCCATCACTTACTCAACTTCAACAATCAAATGGTTAGCCCATGAGATCATTTTGAATGTTGTGCCAAAACTTATGTGACAAATAATAACAAGGGGTGGGTCCTAAAAAAAGGTCACTGGCATGCACTTTTTTAGACAAAAATAATCTTCATGTTCTTATGAACAACGAGATATTACAAAAATGTGCCAATGCTCAAGCTAAAATGGCAAAATATTTTGTCAAATTTTTACTTTAATTGAGATTTTACTGTACCTCTATTGGAGACTTAAATTTGAAAATTAGTTACTATTATTTGGAGTCAAACTTGAATTTTATTTAAAGTTATTTTTTTATAAATTGACACCCGTTTGCGCGCTATCTATTATGTTCTCTATTGAATAACTAAAACTTTGATTTTATGTGTGAAGAGGATAAAAACATTTTTCCCCTCCCATGCATTATAACCGTTCCTTTCTCACAAACATATGTAGTGTCGTATGAAGTAGTGCCTCTAGAAAACACAACCGCTTAATATCTAGCATTCATTGCGCCGGCATTAATATTCAGGGCGTTGTATTTGCTTAACCCCTTTTTGTCCGACAATTACGCTATGATATGAGTTCCATCAGTTGTCCAGTATTACACGTAATGTTTGTATAGTTATTAAATGTGTCTTTAAGTCATTAAGCAATGCATAGCTGGCGTTCACATTGGGTGTCAATTTATAAAAAAATAACTTTAATAAATTTATTACTGTTTGCAAATATTATTAATAGAGAATTCAAATATATTTACTTATTATTGGGTTTATACTCAATGAAATATTTCGTTGTTCAGAAGAACATGAAGATTATATTTTTGTCTAAAAAAGTGCATACCAATGACCAATGGAGTCCTGCTTTCTTGTGTATAAAACTGATGAAATCACAGATCTTGTTTTTATTGAAATGGACTGTTTAATAATTTCAACTCTATTAGAAAAAAAGAAACTCTATTAGAAACTCTATCATATTTTTTCTAATTATGAAATAGAAATTCTAGTTGAAATTATTAAACAGACCATTTTCAATAAAAACAAGATCTGTGATTTCATCAGTTTTATACACAAGAAAGCAAGACTCCACTGCCAATGACCATTTTTTAGGACCCGCTCCTTGTAAGAGTGAATAAAATGCAACATGGGAGTAATTTAAAAATAAATCATTTTTTTGACAAAAATTTATGAAATAATTATCTAATATTGAAAAACTTATTTATAGTCAAATTATAATTTGTACACAAGTATGGTTTGGTCACTAATTCTGGTAAATCTATTGACCGATAAAAAAGTTTTAAAAATTATTTTTCAATGCTTTGGTTACAAGAGTTTCAGATTTTATCCGCTTTTGCGCTGACATTCAAAATACCTTTGAGTGAAAATTTACTGTAAAATCAATATTTAATACAAACAAACATTCAATTAATTATACAAAATATTTATTAATTGGCATTCAATCCAATTGTCAGTTAATTATTAATCTTTTGAACTAATTGTTTGTATAGTCTATAGTCGTAGGGAATGGGCGACCAAACCAAAGGCTTTCTGTACGCCTGGTGTGGGCGCAAGAAAGTGACCCCCGATTACCAGTTCCTACAGTCGGGCGCCGGCAATAAAGCCAGATTCAAATGCGAGGTTTGGCTAATTTTACTGTATATATGACTCAATGCCTCAATTAATTTCCGGTTGTGTCCAAAACAGGTGAGAGTCGAGGGTTTCAATTACACAGGAATGGGTAACTCAACCAATAAGAAGGACTCGTCGGTCAACGCCGCCCGAGATTTCCTCATGTATTTGGTCAGAGAGGGGCACATGAATGCCAGTGAACTACCATTCAATTCCCCAATGCCTATCTCCTCCTCTTCCTTACCCACTGTTCCCAACATTTCCCCTCAAATGAATAGTCCAATGCCTCCAATGAATGCATTCATAGCCAGTCCTCCGGCACCACCGCCTGTGAGAAAGGGGTTTATGTCATACCCTGAGGGCCCAAAACAAGAATATATCGATAGAATCGCACAAAAGCGTAAGTTCGAAGAGGCGGAGGAACTGGACGTGAATTCTGGAATTCACGGCAATTGGACTCTCGATAATGCAAAACAACAATTACACCAATTCCTGCAACAAAACAAAATGATTGCAGACTATAAATACACTGCTGTCGGACCCGACCATAACAGGTATGGCATTACACAATCAAAATATATGTCACTTTATTTGAAATTAATAAATGTTTTTAATCAGATTTTATTAATAATTAAGAGGATAAGATAGATTTGACCCCAAATAGTTTGTACTTTTGATATTTACCGGTACTAAAAACCTATAAATAGTTACATTATTTTAATATATTTGCGAAAGTTTTAAAAATCTTCAAAAGTTTCAAAACATTTATATTAATATATAAAATATTAGTGAAATAAATAATTGAGCTATTTATTGATTATTTGCTGTTTGCACCTAATGTGCTGTCATTTAAACATGGCGATAATTTATGAATATTTAATAGGCAGCTTTTAAGACTATGTGAGATCGAAAAACTTTTATATTTACAGCAATTAAAATTCTTAAGTTTTTGAAATATTCTATTGAAATATGATTGAAGTGCGATATTATGATTATTTTTAATACTGGTAATCGAAATACTCGCTAACACTATAGTCCTCTCAATCCTCTGCGCCAATTTTAAAACAGACTTCAATTGATTGACACTATTTTTGTTTGTTTTAATTGAGATGTAGTTTAATAAACAGAAACCAATCGATTATTATATAGTCGTCAATAATAATTATATCTTTCAGTGTTATAGTGTTTGATTGGTTTTCTGGTTATTAATCTGCATATAATGAAGAACAACAATATGTGTAAATCAATGACGAATGTCTTGAATGCATGGAATGGTAAAGACTTTAATCTTCATTGTAATTGTGTTTCACTCAAATTCTCAGACATTAGAATCAAATAAGATTTTTGAGTTGAATTAAAAATACCGGTAGTTTAGAACTAAAAATGGATTCACCCTTGACTTAAGGGATGTGGTATAGGCACTAAAGAACTTTCAATTGTTAAAAGAATCTTTAAAAATGTTTATTTTATAACTTATAATAATGAGTTCAAAACAATTTTATTTATAGCTATTATAAAAGTTATGTTTAAAACAATTTATAATTTTTCAGGAGAGAAGCCATACCATACCATAACATCTTATATTACTTTTGTTGCTTTCTTGAAATATTTGTCTTTTAGAATTTATATTTACATTCGTTGTCCTATTTGTGAAACCCAATTACATTAGAGTATAATTTTTTACATAACTTGAATGTCTAATCAATTTATTTGAAAAACGTTTAGGAGTTTTGTTTGTGAACTCAACTTAAAACTAAGACAAATGGGATTTAAACGTTAGTTAAAAGAGATTTGCATTTAATTTCAATTTTGACTATATTTTCGATAAAATGATTTATGAACAGCTGTTTCGGCCCGAGAGTCGGGATCTAATAAACAGTTGGCCTCGAGATCCTGTGCGCTGTCTATAATGCGTCAGTTATTCCACTTTGGAGTCATCGGTGAATTCAAGGTTTCGCAAACGAAACGCAAAACCCAATCGGTATTGAATACAAACAATCATTTAATCGAATCAATACTTTATTAAATCTATTCATTGAATAATCAAAAGATCGATTCGTATGCCATCGATATATCACTCAATGTGTTGGAACTCCTAAACAAAACACTTCAGGACCTAAACATCAAACCCATTCCCATTTGCGAACACCGCAGTCCTGAAGGCACTCCTGAGTCGTATTCGATCCTAATTGAGACCGAAGTGCCCGAACCTAAAGAAATAAAATCCATTTCTGCTATGTCTCAATGCGTCAGTTGGTGTCCACCGATTGACAACTGGAACCCATGGAAGGGATGTAATATAGATGAGGGAACCCTTGCTTTTTCTAGTTTAGCACAAATAAGTGAAATGCTTTTAAAGACGAATAGAGATAACGAACAAAACCCACAATTCATTCAAATGATGGAACGGAGAAAGGGTCTACCGATTTGGGCCGTAAAGGAAGAGATTTTAACTAAAGTTCGGGACAATCCGGTAGTTATAATACGCGGCAGCACTGGATGTGGCAAAACAACTCAAGTGCCGCAATATATTATTGATTACTTTATTGCCAACAGTAGAGGCGCTGAATGTAATATAATTGTTACACAACCCCGACGTATAAGTGCCGTATCTATTGCTGAACGCGTGGCTCAGGAAAGGGGAGAAACTTTGAATATGAATGCGAGCGTTGGCTATAGTGTACGCTTCGAGAACTCTCTGCCCCGACCTTACGGTTCAATTCTGTTTTGCACGATTGGGAACCTTTTGCGTAAACTCGAGGGCGGACTCAGAGGTGTCTCACATGTGATCATAGATGAGGTCCACGAAAGAGATGTGAACACAGACTTCCTGTTAGTTGTGGTCAGAGATATGATCAATGCTTTCCCTAATATGAGAGTTATCTTAATGTCGGCCACAATAGACACCACTATATTCCAGACATACTTTTCCAACTGTCCTATAATGGAAGTGCCCGGACAGTCCTTCCCCGTCCAGGAGTACTATCTCGAAGACTGCATTGAAATGTTGCAATTCATTCCGCCGCCGCCGCACAGGAAGAATAGGAGTAACGACGAGGAAGAGAAGTCGGATGGAGTGGTGGAGGGATCGGATGAAAACCTAAACAAACAATTGTCTCCCAATTATTCTCAAAATACACGCAATTCTATGGCAAAAATGAGTGAAAAAGAGATCAGTTTTGAACTGATTGAAGCACTTCTGGTGCACATAAACACTCTGAGCATATTGGGCTCTATCCTGGTATTCCTCCCGGGCTGGAACTACATCTTTGCCCTTATGAGACACTTGCAATCGCATCCAGTGTTTGGTTCGGAAAGATTTCGAATACTTCCACTCCATTCACAAATCCCTCGCGAAGAGCAAAGGCGTGTCTTTGAACCGGTGCCGACAGGAGTGATGAAAATAATTTTGTCGACGAATATCGCGGAAACGAGTATTACTATCGATGACGTGGTGTTTGTCATCGACTCGTGTAAAATAAAGATCAAACTCTTCACATCCCATAACAATATGACAAACTATGCCACAGACTGGGCCTCAAAGACCAATTTGCACCAAAGGAAAGGTAGGGCTGGAAGAGTGAGACCAGGATTTTGTTACTATCTCTGCAGTAAAGCTCGTTATGAAAGACTAGAAGAATATATAAAACCAGAAATATTCAGAACTCCTTTACATGAAATCGCACTAACAATCAAATTGTTAAGACTGGGCTCTATTAGTGGATTCCTGTCCAAAGCGATCGAACCCCCGCCCATTCACACAGTCATTGAATCTGAGGTAATTTTACGCGAATTGCGAGCACTGGACGATCAGAGCGAACTGACACCTTTGGGCAGAATTCTGGCCCGACTTCCGATTGAGCCGCGAATCGGTAAAATAATGATTGCAGCCATCATTTTCGGCTGTCCTGACGCCATGTGCACCATAACAGCCAACTCGAGCACATGTCCCGACCCTTTCGATACCTTTAATTTGGGTCGATTGCGTTGGGCTCATCGCAGGTTCAGTAACGGGCGGTTCAGTGACCACATTCTCCTATTAAATGCATTCCGAAAGTGGGAAAAGGCTTCCTATAGGGGAGAGTATAACGGACTGGAGTTTTGCGAACAATTCGTTATTTTGCCGACTGTTATGAAAATAACATCCGAAGCAAAGAAACAGTTAATGGATTTATTGAGGAGTTCTATGTTTCCGGAAGAGGCGCTTACAGACTCTCATTTTGGATTCGATACCAATCTCTATAACAATCAAAACCTAACAGAAGGACAGAACAACTCCGACACGGGTTTGGATTTGTTGACAGGACTGCTAACTCTGGGATTCTATCCCAACGTTTGTATTCATAAAGAAAAGCGTAAAGTTTTTACAACTGAGGCTAAGATTGCTTTAATACACAAATCGTCGATTTGTTATACAAACCTTCCGGTGCAGTCATTTCCGACCCCTTTCTTTGTATTCGGAGAGAAGTTGAGAACTAATGTTATTTCAGCCAAACAGATGACAATGATATCACCCATACATCTACTCCTGTTCGGCGCCAAACGAGTGGATGTGACGCCTGACCTATACGTGCAATTAGACAAATGGATTGACTTCAAAATGGATCTAAACATCGCCACCGCTATTGTGGCGCTCAGACCCGCCATCGAAGAGCTCATTATGAATGTGTCGGCGAATCCAGAAAGCGCTACAAAGCTTTCGCCTCCAGAGAGACAACTCATCCAAACGGTGACCACTATTTGCAACTTCGATGTCGTGAAGATCACAAAAATGGAGCCGAGATGTCAGCCCCAAAAGTAACTTATACTCTCTTAACAATTATTTGTTTTGTTTGACTCAAAATATTTTCATTCATAGCGAAAGCGCAAACGTTTAGAGTATGTAATGTATACTCCGATTCATTCCGACTCTTAATTATCACAAATAGAGCACTATTTGGTTCATACAATTTATTTCTTAATTTCCGATTTTTAAAATTTTTTTCAGTTGTGTTTTGATTCAAAACTTTGAATAAATTTTTTTTATTTAGAATTCATTATTTAGTGATCAATAGTATATTTAAAATGCATTAAAAACATATTTATTAGTGAATTGTGTTTTGTGTAATAGATATCAATAAAATCAATAAATGTATAAAAAAATATAATCAAATTTGAATAAAACGGAGACAAAGATTATAATTATTTATCGACATTAAGTCGATTAGCAATGGCTTGAATTGCAATAAAATAGTTATCGAATTGATAGACATTGGATTTGGCGATTTGCCAATTCGGCCAAAACTTATAAGTACTTTTCAATCTATATTTCTTGTATTCCTTCTCTCTCTTCGAGTGCTCCCAAACCTGTTTGATTGCATCGATTTTGCGTTTGTCTGTCATTACATTCTGACATAGAATTGATTTAAAGAATTAGTTTCAATTAAATTAATAACAATTCATTAACAATACCTCAAATAGAGTTTGATTTTGGATTAGAATCCATAATAGAGTCAAACATTTGGAGATAATATCCTTCTGTCGGTTGAAATTTTTAATGATTTTAAACAATATTTCAATCATTTGTGGATTTGTTTCCAATTTGGGTAAAGTTTTTTCGAACTGTAATTAAAGTTAAATCAAATTAATATTTATTAAAAATCTAATATTGATTTGGACTGACTTTAGCCAAATTGTAGAGAATATTTATAGTTAGGGCCACAATCGCTTTGTGTGGTTCACTTCGGTTGGACTCCTGTAGGATTTGGACGAGTATTTTTACGGCACCATTACATGCAATCGTTACACAAGAATCGGGCGATAGTTTTGTGGTTTTGTCTAAAGCCTCCAAATCGTAGGACAGGTGCAGAAGTGAGTCATAGCCCAGTAGTTTTTGGAGTGCATTGAATGTACGATTGCCTAAAAGCATGTCTTCAGTGGCCAATGAAGTGGTGGTCACTATTCGTTTGAAAGCCGTTTCAACTTTTTTGTTATTTTCGTGAATCGATTTACGAGTTATATATCCTCTCCAATGGGACTGTATTTGACATTCAATTATCAATTTTAGAATTTGACTAACAATTCAATCCAATAATAATTACCTGTATTTTAATGACAGCTTTTGTTCGTTTAATTTCCACCAATTTTTCTCTCCATTTCTTCTGAATTAAATTCGTAGAAAATTTCAATTTTGTGTAGTTTTTCCTTTCGATTCTCATTAGTCTATTGGCTCTAAATCTGCTCTGAATGACAATCACATTCTTCCCGAGTTTCTCTCTTTCCTGTCTTTCCATTCGTTGAATGCGTTTTTGTCTGAATTTCTTTTGTATACAAATTGTAAAATACTTTAATTTCTGATACTTTTCTCTTTGGATTCGCATATCTCTATTGGCTCTGAATTTATTCTGAATTAAAATCGAATAGAATTTCAATTTCCTATAGTTTTCGCTTTCGATTCTCATTCGTCTTTTCGATCGGAATATTCTTTGAACCAAAACAACTGATTTCTCGAGTCTTTCTTTTTCTCGTCTTTCGATTAAAATTGTTCTGAATTTTCTTTGAATACAAATCACAGAAGACTTTAATTTAGTGTAGTTTTCGCTTTCAATTCTCATAAGTCTATTCGCTCTGAACTTTCTCTGAACAAAAATCGCAAATTTTATGAGTCTTTCCTTTTCGCGTCTTTTGATACGTTTGATTCGATTTTCTCTGAACTTCTTTTGGATACAAACCACAGAAGATTTTAATTTCTGATACTTTTCTCTTTCGATTCGCATAACTCTATTCGCTCTGAAAACTCTTTGGACACTAATTGTAGTCAATTTTAGCTTTTGATAGTTTTCTCTCTCAATTCTCATAAGTCTATTCGCTCTAAGCTTTCTTTGAATCAATAGAACTGACTTTTCCAGTCTTTCCATTTCCAGTCTTTGGATTCGTTTTAATCGAATTTCTCTGAATTTTTTCTGAACAAAAATCGTATAAAACTTCAATTTTCTGTAGTTTTCTCTTTCGATTCGCATAACTCCATTGGCTCTGAATATTCTCTGAACCAAAAGTGTGTACTTTTCCAATCTTTCATTTTCTAGTCTTTCGATCCGTTTTTGTCTGAAATTCTTTTGTATACAAATTGTAAAATACTTTAATTTCTGATACTTTTCTCTTTCGATTCGCATAACTCTATTGGCCCTGAATTTTGTTTGCATTAAATTTGAATAGAATTTCAATTTCCTATAGTTTTCGCTTTCGATTCTCATTTGTCGATTCGATCGGAATATTCTCTGAACCAAAACAACTGATTTCTCGAGTCTTTCTGTTTTCTGTCTTTCGATTTGAATTTTTCTGAATTTTCTTTGAATACAAATGACTGAAGTCTTTAATTTTTGATACTTTTCTCTTTCGATTCGCATAACTCTATTCGCTCTGAAAACTCTTTGGACACTAATTGTTGTCAATTTTAGTTTTTGATAGTTTTCTCTTTCAGTTCTCATAAGTCTATTCGCTCTAAACTTCCTTTGAATCAATAAAACTGACTTTTCTCGTCTCAATCGTTCTCTTCTGTCAACTCTTTGGGCTTTATTTTCTCGAAATCTTTTTTGTAAAACAATAGTAAAATATTTCAATTTCTCGAACTTTTGTTTCTCGACTTTCATCAATCGATTGGCTCTAAACAGTCTTTGAATCAACACAACCGACTGTTCTCTCGTCTTCTGCTCCATTAAAATCAAATCCTCTTTGTGTTTGAATATAATTGCGTCCAATAAGTCGAACGTCTTCTTTCTGTGTCCGTTCGCTATATCTTTGGATGTAATACTTTCGGGAACTATATCTCTGAAAGCATTCAAAGCGGTCTCGACGTTATGTTGTTTTCGGATTAGAGTATTTGCCGGAAACCATAGTTGAGATAAGAGGTCTTTCTTGTTCGCCATCAGTTCCGCGAGTCGGCTCAGACGAATACCACACCTCAAGTCAACGGCCAGATTAACGGCTTCGAAATCGAACTCTTCGATTGGCATTTGTTTATAACCGATAGAAAAGCCACAATTCTTTAAATATTTAGTTATATCTCCCACTCCTGTGATGTAATCGCGAGCGAACGATACAATCAATTCAAGTGTTGACTTATGTTCAGATTTAATGCGAAAAAGACAGGGATTGTGTTGAATGAGTTGTTCTCGTTTTGCGAAATCCAAGAAATTGAGTAGAAATAGAAATTTAGTTAAAATATATTTTTTCGCTTCGTTTATGTGCACTTCGTCTTTGAAGAAGTGAGTAATCGTTTTGTGTCCATATTTGGCCATTAATTCTTTCGATTCCAATAAGTTTTCGGCAATAAATTTGGATAAACTTATACGCATTGGAGTGGAAGTAATGGCAATCTTTTGATTATAAACTGTTTCCAAACCTATTCGAAGCCAAAGCGGATTATATGAAAGCAATAAATTCATTATATGTTTTCGGACACCAATGTCCGCATGAATGGCCCGGTCTTTACGCACAGAATATTTATCGTTTCTAATATCGTAAACAATCTTTCGATTGATTTTCTGTATGTCTTCTCTTCGATACAAAGCATTTGCAGAAGTTCTCAATTGATTTAATTTAATTAATTCTTGATATGTGTTGACAGACATCTCCTCTTTTGTGGGACAAACAGAAAGAGTTACTTTTGTTGTATTGAAACAATCGATAATCAATTGATTGCAATCTATTTTCTCGTTCTTCTCCTCTGCTTTTGGAGCCAACATCTCATTAATCCACGACAAGTACTGAATCTCTTCAACACTTATACAAGACTTGACCGAAGAGGAGGGAGTCTTCAAATGGGACTCAACTAAAGAGGACTTGTTTTTGGGAGTTCTGCCAAAAGTGGTAGAACTACTCGAACCACTGGAGCGCCTCTTCTTTATCGTAGTTTTAGACATTAAATTCAAATGAGTTCTTGAGTTTGGGGTAATTCTATAAGTGTTTCTTCTGTTAACAGAATTAGTGCTAAGACTGGGTCTTCGGGCGGGAGTTATCTTCAAAGGCGTTAACTTTTTCTTTAGTTTTGATGGAAGTCTTTGCGGAACACAAAACGTACTCTCATTTGAGGCGATTGTGTTAATAGAGTTCTCTCCGAACGGACACCAAATGAGGCCATTATTCGCTCTCTTAGTCTGTCGTCTGTTCTCATCGTTGGACTCAGTGTTGGACTCATTGTTGTGGCAGTCGTTGAATGGAATGAAATCAAACCCAGACTTTGATTCGTTGGACTCAACACTTCTAACCTCTGAGTTCTCATTATTGACACAATCGTCGTCTGAATTGTCTTCCATTGAAATCCAGGCAAACGTTCGCTTATTTAGTGGTCTTTTATGATATGTTTTGTCCAAATGTTCACTCATTTTGGGACTAAAACTCATTTAATGTTTAAATAATTAAATGAACAGAAAATTAATTCAAAACTCAATAGAAATTGAGAAACAGTTTTGAACTGAACTCTGAATAACAGAACTGAACGACAGTTTGATTCAAATGTTTTGAACGCCTTTTAATGGTTTAATTGTTAAACAGTTTTCATTTCATTGGTTAAGGCATTCAATACTCAACTCTTATTGGCTTTCAGTTCACAATTACTTGTTTACAAACATTACTCTTATATACAGTTTATTTCGTTTATTAAATCCCATTAAATATTAATATTTGACTCATTGTATAAAACCATTGATTTAATGGCATTTAATTGTAATTCAATTTAAAGACAAAACAAATCAAATCAAAACACTATTTGAATATTAGTGGGAATTATTGGAAAACATTATTTCCTTTAATCAAAAGTTAGGTTTTTATTACTGGAGTTTAACTGAAGTAATGACTAATAGACAACACAATCACATGTTTTGGATTTGGATTTAAATTCAGTCAAAAATATAATCATTAAATCGTTTTATTAGTATTTATTTGATAAGCAATGCCTATCTTTGAGTTTCGTTATGCGCCTCACGTCTGGCGTCTATTGAACGGAGGGTTTTGTATATATAAACCGAATCACAAGTCTATTAAATCGACCCGAAGTGCAATTATGAATAAACTCTGCTCAGGTATGCAATCAATGTATGACTCACTGCTTTGGTTTGGATTTAAATTCTAAAATCGATTGCAATACAGAACTCAATTCAATGGAATGCCGTCCGCCCAGAGAAGTGGTCCACATCTCCGGTCAACTGTCGAGTGACCAGAGTTTGACTGTAGAAACCAAAGAGAGTTTCGCCGATAACCCTCTGGTCGTCGGAGAGAGATATCAACCGAAAGATATTTCGCTTTCAATTGTCAATAATCCGGGATTTTTTAGTTCAGGAGTTGTCGTCGTTTTTATCGGAAAAATGGCCAAAAATGCAGACGATTTTAGAAATGGACAGCATTTGAAGGTTTATGAAATTAAAGGCCGATTCGGTTTTGCAACCGATTGTTTCAATTCTGACGGAAGAATAATAGAGAAAACAATGTATAAACACATCAAAGAGAGACACTTCGGACGAGTCATCAGTAAAATACAAGCCATTCATCAAACACTTATGTTTAAGACTATGGGAGTCGACATCAAGAGTGAAGAGGCCTATCAAATGGCAGCTAAAGGAATGGTGAGACCAGCCATGAGAAAGACAACGCCCATTATCTATGGGATCCGTTTGACTGAATTCTCTTTACCCGACTTTACTTTAGAAATCCAATGCATTAATGAATTCGACCAATACTTGTTTGGTCTAATCAATGACATTGGAATCAAATTGAGGTCAAGTGCAATGTGCACACGACTAAGACTCATACGTTACGGCCCGTTCACTGTTGAACATTCTTTATTATTTAAGCACTGGTCAATTGAACATATCGTAGAAAATATAGAAATATGTAAACCATTACTAAAGCCACATCTCATTAAACCACTTTCTCCCGTATTAAGTGACCCAACGGTGCTCTCAGATCATGACATCTTTTTAGAAACACTTAAACAAAAGGGAGAAATAATTAAATAAACAAAACAATTACACATTAAGTCAATGTATAGCACCTGTAGTGATGATATCGAGCGAATGTTTCGGCGACCAGTAGTGGGAATATGAGTGAAGCGTCCGCATAGACTTTGACGGGTTTGGCCTCCCTTTTAATTTTACCCCAAGAAACTGCTTCGTCAGGTCGGGCGCCAGAATCGCTTCCATCGAATTCATTGCCGGTGTTTATGAAAACAGAAAAGTCTGCGCCGTTTCTCTAATTATATAAACATTAAGTCAATTATTGTATTTAAAAACTGTAAATAATATCTATAATAGTATTAAAACTTTAATACAAACCATTAAATTTGCGTTACAAATGTGATGTTTGACTAAACCCCCGCCCAATATAATCATTCCTGACTTTCTGGCCTTAACTGCAATTGTGTTAATCCTTCGAATGTCTGTTATTCGAGAGTAAAAACAATTCAATAAGTGATATATATTTTGGAACTATAATTAAATCAACCCCTCATACCCTGTACTATATCGATGACGAGTCCAGGGTTTCTAAAGGTATGGAAATAAATCATATCACCCAATGAGCCGTCTGTAAGCCCCGGACAGAAAATGGGTATTTGGTTTCGTGCGGCCCAATAGCATATCGACTCTTCATTATTAATCTTTTCGCCCAAACGTGTGATTACCGTCGAAGGCGACCAAATCTGTTGGCTTTCCTTCTGTTGGACAAGCATTTGGTCGAGTATTGGTTGCACCCAATTCTCAAATTTACAATAATTATCGTTCGGCACCAATAGGTTTCCGATTCTATTGATTCCCTCATCTCTTAATTGACTTCCATTAAGATTAAAATCTCCGACATATGTCTGACCCAAACATTTAATTATGTCTTCCTCTACACCGCCAGCAGTGGTGACAATACAGTCGATCTGACAATCAATTCAATTGAGTAAAAGACATAAAGAACTGGACATTAAAATACATACCATTTTATGCTGAACTAGAAATCTTATGGTATCTCTCACTCCACTCGAAATCATATTAGAGGTATAGCCCAGGAATATAGTGCAGCCGTTCTTCCGGCGGATAAACAAATCGCTCTCTAATAAGTCCTCTTCGTATGACTCGTCCCGACTCTTCAGCTGTTGTTTAAATATAAATATATTGAAAGTCGAATCGACTTTTTGTCTGAAAGGATATACCATTTGTTCAATTTGTTGGACAGACTGACCAAAACTGGTCGCTTGGAATCCAGTGGTCAGATATGTCTGGAGTAATGCCGAATGATTTATGCCTTCATTAAAGTCATATCCCTTTACTTGAGTGGGAAAACAGTCCAAAATCGATGCATTCGGTTGTTTTCCATTGGCAGCCATTGGTTTGTCGACGGCTTTAGTTTTGACCAGAACTGCATCCTTGACTGAACCCGGAATCGATTCCATTATTCAATTCAACACTTTTAATGAATAATAAAAGATTTGCTGAAAAACTACGAAAAACTTTGTGATATGTTATGAGAAAAACCATTTTTAGGACAATTATTACCAATTATTACCAATTATTTAATAAGAGGTTTATTGAACCAAATGTTTGTCTATTTTCAAACCTATTGAACACCAAAACCATTGGATATATTGAAACCGATGGGTAATGTGCTCTCAGATCGACAATTGTTTAGCCGAAGAGTCGGAACAATAATTGTTTCGCTTTTTAAACTGATTTTCAATATATTATTCAAAACAATTCATTATTTATGTTAACAAAAGTCTAAAATTGTGTGTCTTTTGAATGTTTTAATGGCATTTAATTTATAATTATAGCAATTAATCATTAAATTAATTCAAATAAGATATAAATAATTAAATTAAAAACCAGTTTTTAATTTGGTTTCCATTTGATTGTATTTAATAATTAAATGACATATTGTTTGAATAGACCTAAACATTACATCAGATGTTTGTAAACAAAAACACGTTATTTAAAAGTCTTTTCAATAAAATTAATGTATTTTTTCATTTGGTTTATCAAAAACTTAGTCTTAATTATCAACAGAAATGTCAAAATCGATGTACGAATACGTCCGCACTTATGAGGAATCATCAGATAATGTCTTATTAAAGGACTGTTATATTATTGTCCGAATCGATGGCCAAAAGTTTCATAAGTTTTCTAAAAAACATAATCTTTTGAAACCAAATGATAAACGGTTTGCAAATTATTTAACAATTATTGCGTCGATATTAGTAAAGACCCAATCATTAACAGCTATAGCCTATAGCCTATAGACTCTAATCAATAGCTAATTGAATGCAAGCATTGAATAAACAAAAATATTAATTATCTTAACTTAATTTGAATGTCGATCAGCTCTGATCTTAAGTTATTATTAATTAATTTTTAATAAAAGTGAATATAAGTTATATAAATAAGTTAAATAAGCTCTCAAATTGTGAACCAATTAGTAGAGCACAGTTTTTAGTGATTAAAACAAGTCCAGTATCTAAGGGTCCTTTTTACTAATATCCACACAATTATATAATTAATTGAAATAACTATTCATTTAATAGTTGTTTGGATTTAATGAACGAATCGGCAAAACATGTAATGAGAGCCTATTTCCCTAATGTAGTCATCGCTTATGGTATGAATGGATATCTGTTTATACTTTATTAAGTCATAGATATGTTTAAAATAATTAAATATAAGAAACAATTAATTGAATGCAAATATATGTCAATTAAAGGCCAAAGCGATGAATACAGTTTTGTCATTAGAAGGCTTTCCAATCTATACAAAAGACGTCAAAATAAGATAACATCTCTGATCGTCTCCTCCTTTACCTCTGCTTTTGTCTACTTTTGGTCCAAATATTTCATTAATAACCCAATCGATGGAATCAAAGAAACAGTTGAACTCCAATACCCGCCAGCCTTTGACGGGCGATGTATTCTTTACCCGAACTCTAAGCTAGTGATGGATTACCTGCGGTGGCGTCAAGTGGACACTCACGTCAACAATCTATATAACACCACATTCTATGCCCTCACCGGTCAATACACTAAATATTGTCTCAATTCTGACAATTCCTATAAGATTTCAATTAATTCGATGAATAATTCAGAGAAACCAAAGGCATTGACGGCCAGAGAAGCGACTGATCGGTTGTCTAAGACTTTAAGCTCTGATAAACACGAAATTCTGTTTAAACACTATGGAATTAATTATAACAACGAATTGGAACAATTCAAGAAGGGATCTGTGCTTTTGCTTAATATCAGTGAAGAGTTGACTAAAACTATTGTCAAACAAATGAATCCAAAGAACAAGTGTCTGAATGAAAGAGAAGGCAAAGAAACGGATTTAAATGAATTCATTTCCATTAATTATATCGATATTATTAAAGAAAAGTTTTGGACACAAAATGATAAACTCCTCGATTAACTTAATTAAACATTAAAATCATATTTTGCTTAATATGTATTTGGATTTTATAATAAAATTGAAAATAACCCTAAAATCTCCGGTCAATAATAATTAGGGTCACAAAGAGTGAAATTTTGTGAAACATTCGCCTCAGAAAATACCCTTCATTTCACTACCACTAACGCCAATCTATGAATTTTGCAAAAATATTTAAATGCTTTATTAGAGGTGAAAAGTAAATAAAAATGAATATGGATCAATTAAAACTATAGAACAATTAATTAAAATTAAGGTTACGTCAAATTAACTATCAGTTCAGTATACCTACTAGGGTTGGCAGCGATACAAAAATTGTATAATACATCTTGGATTATACAAAATGAATTTTTGCCATACATTGTATTCTACACCCCATCTATGGGAAAGTTTTGCACGCTATTGATTTGAACAAGGTTTCTCAAATCAGTCGAGAGTTCACACAAAATTGATAAATAATCTCGATAACCTTATTTAGGGATAACCAAAATCAGTGTGTTGATAATAGCTTCAATGGTATAGGGGGATATTTTGAAATCTTCAAATTCTTGCAGAATTTTATTAAAAATAACAATTTAACAGAATTACGACTAATTCTGCAAAAGCTTAAGAGATATTAACAGAATTCAGTGAGAACTTAACAATATCTGACCAAATATAATAACAGTTTGTCAAAATTCTGTTGTTTTTCTAAGAATTTAGAAAGAATTTTATAGAATATTCTAAAATTGGAGGAATTTGTTTTCTTCTTTACAGGTGTGTATTTTGGCTATGCTCTCTCCTATAGGTATTCTCTAATCTTAATGTAGAAAAACTATTAACTTCAATTTAATTCTAATAGTAGTGCTAAAGTAAAGTTAGTACAATCTTTTATTCTGTGTATCATTTCAATTATTAAATCAAATTTTGTGCAAGAATCTGATTTGGAATCGGATATTTAATATAAAATATTATCCCGATAATGTATTTACGCTAATAAATGTTCTTAAATAAATAAAGTGTTATTAAAACAAAATTGAACTAATTTTGTATAATACAAGACTTTTGTACTGTACATTATATTATACAGTCTCAAAAAAATTGTATTTTGCCAACCCTAGTGACCACACGATTCACAACTTTACAACCATTTTAGCCCATTTCTTCTACATAACTATTCCAGTCGTTGATATGAAAGTTATTAATATATGCACTCATGTTATGATATTTTTTGGGTAAAACTGATAAAAACTAAACTTAAATTTTTATGTAATCCCCGGACAAATCCTAAATCAATTGTATAGAATCTATACAATAGATTAGAAATAAATGTGAGCCTGCAAGAAATGACAGCTTCAAGTCGTCACTGACTGTGATATTTGGCAAAAGAAATCTAAGTATTCATTATTCACTACAAATGTTTAGTTTTTGAAGAATAAAATCTCAAATATTATTTAATTATAAAGCATTTCAACAGTTTTAACATTTTATTGGATTTGAATACAATTTAAAATCAAAAATAAATAATTGTAAAAATATTATACAGTATTTCACGGTTCGGCTGACTCTTACAGTCGCTATTGAGGGACTGATCAATAAGTATTTGTAAAATGTTGTAAACCCTCAGATGTAATGCCCATCCCTTTGTCCATTAGGACCCGGCGCAGACAGTGGGAAGTTCTAATTGTATAACTTTAATGGAATTGCATGGAAACGATCTGCACGTGTCCTGTACTATGCCGTCCATCGAAATTGGAACCATTGGTGGCGGAACAGGCCTTCCAGCACAGGCCGCATGTCTTGATCTTTTGGGAGTAAAGGGTAGTTCGTCAACAACACCGGGCAGTAATTCATCTGAATTTGCGCTTATATTATGCGCTACAGTCTTAGCAGCGGAACTATCTTTGATGTCAGCCTTAGGCGCCGGTCATTTGGTTCGCTCTCATATGAAGCTCAACCGATCCAACGCCTAATCCGTTTCTTTCATTGTCAGTGAAATGCTTTTCAGTCAATTCACTCAATAAAATTCAATTTAGAGTATTTGCCCTTTTGTTTGACATTGTTTTGACGCAATTGTATCTAAAATTGTAATAAGAGGTGCATTACTGGTATGGGATATAACGTATAATATATCCGATAGTTTTGCAGTTCATTTTGACTTTTATAACTAAAAAATGTTAAACTTATTTTCAATTTACTGTAACTTACTTTATATCATTGCTGTCAATAAATGTGTCGACTTTTTGATTAAATAATCGAAACTTATTTAAATACCTTTTATGCCTTTTATAGACGTTTTAAAATCATAGTTTTAAATATCTGTTTACTATACAAACTATAAATAATAACAATCACTATTTTCTTTATTATTCAAAATTGATACCAATCATACAATCTCAGGAGAATTATGCCCCCCCCCCCCATGGTCAATGTTCCATACCCCAATAACCCTAATCCATTATATACCTGTTTTATTATCTAATCAGACGAACTATCCTTTGTGTTATCTGAAGGTGTGTTTAAACAAAACTATATGTTTACTTCAAATGAGGAGTACAATCGAGAAACTATAAGGTCTACTATATTCTTATATTCTTTAAATATTCTTCGAATAAAAGATTTGAATTGGTTTTCAAATAAAAAGATTTTTTCTAATTTATGTTTTATTTTATAACCCGCTTCTCGATTGTACTAATCAAATAACCTTAACATTTCTTAAAAATTTTCTGGAAATTCTTTAATATTTAATGACTATAATTATCAATAATTTTAGCTCTGAATGATGGTCTCACTGAAATGACAGGTTTAGCCGGTTCAGCAGAATTGTTGTCATTTCTATTCTGGTTGATATTTTTTCAAGTTGATTTCTTTATTTCATCAAGCTATATGTGCTTCATATTTATGCAAATTTCAATAATGTGAGCTTAGTGGTTTCGATGTAATGTCATTTCTGCCAAGAAAAAACAAGAAATGACATTACAGCGAAACCACTAAGCTCATATCATTGAAAATTTGCATGAATATGAAGAACATATAGCTTGATGAAATAAAGAAATCAGCTTGAAAAAATGTTAACCAGAACAGAAATGACAGCAATTCTGCTAAAACTGCTAAACCTGCCATTTCAGAATAATCCTCTAAATGACTCTGTTTTGAGAAAATTATGAAACAATAGTACAAAAATGTTATTTTTAATTCATTGTTTATCATTTATATTGGTTACAGCTTTTAACATCGAATTTCTTTTATGAAAATTCTTTAACATTGAGCTCCCATTGAGACAATTTCTTGGCAAAATAAATAATTTTCGAGTTTTGCAACCCTAACGACAAATGATCTCGACTACAGTGCAGTCGATTCCTTCATTTGTAGTAATTATCAGAGACCAGAGATTTGATAAACCTCTATGTATTCTCCTTTTTGATTTAGATAAGTATAATACGTTTAAATAACTGAAATTTATGAAACTAACTATAAAATCTTTTATATTTGAGTAAATTATAATAACAACTATTATTAATAAAGTAAAAAGGTTTAAATGTTATGTTATTCACGAATTGTCATCTATTGTCACTTTTAAATTCATAAAAACATAATCAAATAGAATACAATACTATTCAGTACTAAAAAATTAAAACATTTAAATCAAATAAAACTTATTATAATTAGGATTAGGATTATTATTAATTATCATCATATATATTTATTTCAATATCTATCCCTAAATAAATAAATTTCAATTTCAAGTATGAATAAATAGGGCCCTCAAATTCCGCTGCTGGAGTATCGGTTGAAGTTGTGCAAACTGCACAAGACATACTAAGAACATCAATTTTAATCAAATACATGTTTCGGTCAAATATACAATTCGATCAAATACATATGAAGCTGAGAACTAAGATAGAGAAACATGTATTCGACTAAAATTGATGTTCTTAGTATTCAAAAACACTACAAGAAATTTTGTACCGTTGGTACAACACTTCAGCCTATGCTCCAGCAGCGGAATTTGAGGGCTTTATTAATAAATTATTTATAAATATTTAAATTGAATTTATAAAACTCTATAGACTTAGCGATAGTTTATGTAAAATAATAAGAAATTTATTTATTTAACTTTAAACTCTAGTACTTTCGGTCCAGAACATATAAAGGCTACCACGGTACTTTGATAAAAGTCTTCAGAAATTAATGAAATTTTAATCATTATTACAGCAGACTATATGGTGAATAAATATACAACAATTATATTTCTAAGTAATATAGTTTTCAAGAAATTAACAATTAAAAGTATGTTATATTTGTATTAAGAATAATAAATTTTATGTGATTTTTGACAAACTTATTCAAATGTGGATGCAATTGTTGAAAAGTCAGGATATATTTTCATGTGCAGGGGACTATTATCATTTTCATTATCATCAAATATAGTATTTTCACTATCAATTAATGTGTCAATATCAAACAATGCTAAAAATGAACCTGTTATCCCTCGATTACCAATAGTTTCTCTCCAGATTCTGGTACAGTTTGATATTGTCTTTTAAATTGTGGTCCCCGACCACAGACAGTACCGCTCACTCCTCAAGAGATCGCTCAGATTGTGAAACACTGGGATCCAGACGTCTATTAAGAGCCGATTGCTTAGAAAGAAAGGACTGAACGCCTCGCGCGAGGACTCAACACATAATTATTTTATTTTTGTTTGAATTCTAAATTCGTATATAAAGTCGATTCAATCGCTATATTCTTCGCATTCAGTCGTTGTTCGCATTCGATATAATATTAAAT
>JAQFXN010000336.1:0-23870 GCA_034693365.1 Liacarus xylariae | reverse complement strand
AGGAGTGAGACAAAGTGCATTAGACACTATGACGCATAGCATTCGGTCACTACGCCTACACCGAAAGGTACAAAAAGCGTTCATGAAAATGAATGAATGAATAATTAAATATTGAATACTTACAGCTATTTTCCCGATAACCCATTGAATGGATGAATATGTGATTATAATCGCGAGAACACTGTACTGAGGAATGGGAACATCAACTGAAACACCGATATTGAATAAACCAAAACATATCTAACAAAATGAAATATAAATATAAAATCAATGAATAATTTTTAAATAAAATTATGAGAAATATAAGGAGAAAATTAAGAATTTAAATAACAACAATTATTATTAATGAAATGTGATGTGTGTTAAGGGTTGACATCAAATATATTTGTTTCATACAATCTTAAGTGAAAAATATAGCAAAAATAAAATTTAGTTCAATATTATATAAAAATTTAAATAATTTTAAAGGAAATCTGTTTTAAACAATTTGTTTGCAGTATTGGTCGAAATAGAATAGCAGAATAGGGCAAAGACACAATCGAATTCGACGGGGTCATTTACTTATAGTATTAGTATTTTATAATTTTAATAAACAAAAGTTGATTTTGAAATTTCATTGCAATTAACTTTTAATTTTACTGATCTTTAATTACAGGGTAGTAATTACTTAGGGGTCGGTCGAGTCAGGTGCTATAGGTGGGTGTGTTTTGAGAAAATTCTCAAAAAGTCAGAGGGGTATATATTAGAAAATTTGAGAATATGAAAAAAGCACATGGATAAAGTAAGGAAAAATAAAAACATTTTAGCGGCGCAGTATGTTGCAAAATCTCAAACTCAGGGGGTGAATACTACCTTGGTTACCACTGTTTAAATATTTTATCATTTAATTTATTTTCAATAATTGATTCAATTATTTAAGTTTTTGAAATAGTAATGAACGTAAGATAAAATGAATAAAACGACTAAATAATTAACAACAAGAACAACAAAATTATAATTGGATTTATTGTTCAATTGGTTCAATATATGGTCCAATAACTAAAGCACTATTTGTTCATTTCCTGTTCCAATGCCTAAACAGATTCAATCGAAATCTTCAGTCAATGCTTTGTTTAACATTTGATTATTGTATCGACGATTAGCACTCGATTCCTATTAATTCCGATAAATAATGGATCGATTCTATTAGCGTCTCATACCATACCATTGATTGTCAAATATTTAAATGAATGGCAATTATGTTTAATTGTTTATATATATTGCATATAATTAGTTACTAAACTGATTGAACACTCAAACGATTCGATTTCGACTAAACTTTTGATTCAATATTTTAATACTTTGTTTGCCATTTCTTATCAATAGATCATTTGATTATATGAACAAATCATTAATTTGTTAAATCATTAAATATATATAAGATTTGAATCAATTCAATGAAAAGAATTAACTCAAGAGTGGAAGAACGCGACAAAAATTTCCAAAGTTTATGAATTTTTAACTTATTTTATTCTACTATTTCTGCTGATAATTCTCAAGATAAAAATTTGTGCTGATGGGGTTTTATGGGGGTGAAAATGATGAACAATTGAACATACAATCCATTTTTTGAGCTTAACCAAGTGATAAAGTGGTACAATATATATATATATCATTGTAAACCTTATATAAAGACGCGTTCAACGATATATGACACGACTCTGGCCATTGTAAGCGGGATCAGCTCGGCGATGGTCACTTACCGCCGAAGAATGGTTAACATAGGTTAAGGTGAGATTCCACTTTTCAAATTACAAATATATATATATTTTGTCATTTGAACATTTGGATCCGGTCCTAAAATAGATTAGTATTTCTACTTTGTGATACTTTGCACCTCTATAACCTATTACCCTATCAGAACAAATTTTTAAGAATTTTTGAGAATTATCAGCAGACATAGTAGAATAAAATAAGCTAAAAACTTAAAAACATTCGAAATTATTGTCGATTTCTTCTATAGTAAATACTGGAAAACAAGTTTGATAGCAGTTTGACACTTTATATTATTAAGTCAATCCATTTCAATAAATTTCTTGTCAATTAAATTATTTTAATATTTAAAAATGATATAAAATTTAATTCAACAATAGTTTAATAGAAATTAAGTTATAAGAAAAATTAAAGAATTAACAAGCGTTTTAGTGAAATTTTCAATTTTCATTCATTGTAAAAAATTTAATGTTTATTTTGAATTCTTCAAAATATATTTTATGATAGCTGAATGTTAGAAAATATATGATTTAATCAAATGTAGCATCTTGGTTAATTGTTTGTTTTTGATTAATAGTTGAAAAATTATTTTAGAAATAATTAAATGTATATTGTAACTGGACAATTATACAACTATAGAATCATAAATCCTTCCTCAAAAGCAATAAAGAAATTAGAATAATTAAATGAGAACTAATTAAATTTACAGGTTAGATTTAAGCTTTTAAAAATCAAGTCAAGAAACATATTTTAGATGTTCTACATTAGGTATTTATAGGCCATTCAAAGAATTATTGTAAAAATAAAAGTCAAATGTTAGCTCATTTTTACATAAAATGGATAATTAAAACCTTTTATTGATAAGACAAAAAGCATCAATAACTTATGGTAGGAGTGAAACTGAAACATAATTTAGAAAAGGATCATTTTTCTTTCTCAAGTCCAACCCTATTGATAATCAGTGGACTAATTTAATTACCATGTATAATCGATTCACAATTAATGCTTTTTTATTTTTAGAAAGCATTAGGATTGTATTCAGAATATACTGTGATTTGTAAATCAATATTATCCTAAATTAAAACCTAAACATTTTGAAGAATATTATTTAAACCATTCTTTACTTATGAAATGAATGAAAAAAGACTATATATTAGTGAATAATGCAAAACAAAATTTTTATTATGTAAATGAACCAAAACAATATTTGTTACTCATGTAATACTATTAGATAATAAATTATATTATAATTATTTATTCAGTAATATTAGTGAATATCTCAGAAATTTCGTTAACAATATTCTGATATAGAAAAACAAAATTAATTTTATTGTTATATAAAGTGCAATGAATTGGAGAAAAATCGATAAATTATTTTATCCCTAACTGAATATAAACTGAATATACGCACAGAATATTAGCGTTGATATACATTAGATTCTGTATTTGTGCGCAGGTATTACTAGTCATATGAGAGTTAAGTTATATAACAAAGTAAACAATTCTGTGCACAAAAAAATCGATAGAAATTGAGAGAAATTTGTGAGTATTTTGGAAGCGATTCGTTTGGGTTTTTAATGAAAACATTTTCAATTTAATTGAAGGTATGTTTTGTGCGAAAATATAATTATTATAGATATTATGAATATATCATTCAATATATTTGAAACAATAGAAATATTATATTAAAGTGTTTGACAAATAAATTAGTTATTTATTTGGAAAAACTCAATGACTTAATGGAATCATTGGTAATAATTTGTATCAATTGATTGTTTGAAAAAGTTTTATTAGCTTTTGTTTAATGAAATCTGAAATTTTTCATAATTACATAACAAATTCTAATGTTTTAAATCAAAATAATTTTATTGTTTTGTTAATTCATACAAATAATGAGTTATTGAGTCCAATAGTAATAAATGTTAAATGAATTAAAGAAGTTGTTTAATGACTATTTAAATCGATTGAATTCAATAATCAATTAGTAATCTTTGTATCATTATTTCATCAAATCAGAATCGACCTCATTACTAAGCCATAGCTTAGTGCTTATGACAAGTACAGGTCGATTCTGATTTGATGAAAGAATTTCTCATAATTGTGTGTATAGTAAGTACTATAGACTACCAATTTTGAAAAGAGTCATTTTTAATTTGAGGTAGTTTTTTTGCACAATGCATCTAATAACCAGGGATGTCGAAGGATCAAAACGTTAAAGGAAGCTTTTTTAATAGAAGAGAGTAAAATTGCCGATTTTTTCAATTTTTGCCCACAATATGTAATAAAAGTGTTTTTAATGCTCAAAATGAGTGTTTTTATGATTTTCTTATATAAACTCATTAAAAGCAGTGAATTCATTGCTAAAATTGGTATATTTCTAGTTTTTTGAGTACAAAACACATTACAAAACCAGTGAAACAGTGGTCAAAACGAGTTTATCTAGTTGTTTTTAATACAACTGCACTGCAAAGCATTGAAATTCAATTTGTAATGAATTTGACGAAATATCTTGAAAACGGTACCTTCGGTTTTCAAAACGTCCTAACAATTTGCTTAGGGAGAGGGAGGGTACTTCGCGGAGAGCCTAAAGTGGTACCTGACAAAAACGCTAAGGATGGTTTTCCGGGCCGGACACACACCAGAGCGATACACTAGAAAGTAAAATCGAAATATTCTCAATCTGTTTTTGAATGCTTTGTATAAAAAACTACCTCAAGTCAGAAATGACTCTTTCAAAGCTAGCAATAGTAAAGTATGACAGCAACCAATTGGAAATTCAGAAGAAATAACAATTATATTAATGCGAATAAATAAAACTAAACTGTTAGCTATCGATCATTTTATATCAATAGTGAATAAATCTAAACAAAACAACAAATAAGTCAATTAAAACAAATTATATATTTGTTTTTTCTTGAATTTCAATTAGGCTCCGGAACATTATTCTTATTTATTATAATATTATTCAAAGAAGAGAAAAGAAAGGAATAATTATTATAAATGTTTAAAAGGGATGAGAATATAATTTTCATTAATTTCTGGTTTATTAAACCAAATACTAAACATTAAAAAAAACATTTTTATGACTAATAGAGTGAATATTTGTTTGAATCAACTAAATAGTGATTAAAATATAGAGAAATAATTTCATTTTAAATGCTTTGATTGGAGATTAATTATAAACAAAGTTCACAAAACACTTTTCAAACTGTAATAGTGTTTCCCAATCATCCAAATCATTATTCATAAATTCATAGATAAATAATTTAATAATAATTCAGTGATTTATTCGATAGTTTGTGAGAAAACAATCACATAATGGGCACAATTATCATAAATTAATGGCAACAATATTCTGTTGCAATACTTTTGCTGATAATGAACAACATTTTTAAAACAAGAGATGCCTTAGAACTCATAAATCACACGATTCTAATAATTTATAAGAATTTCTTCAAAATTTGCAATAAATGATAGGATTAGTAATCAATGATTACGCAAATTGTTTATACACTCGTATGAACTAGAATTTGCACATATATTGTCATGGCAGTCGAGAAGGTAAGATTAACATTAAAATAAATCAGCTTATGTTGAATATCGCGGGCATAGGTTAGTATTCCCTTAAATTTGGATCAAAAATATATATATAGTACTAATATTTTATTAATTTTTTAGAATAACAATTTTCTATTCAATTCATTTATTCATCAAAAGACACCTTTCATACCCACTGTATGATGTCGTTAATGAATAGTCATTTTGAACCTATTTTGAATTCTTAATAAACTCAGACAACAGTTTACGCTTTACTTTGACTAATATTTTAATTAATTTAATCGAAGTTTTGTCTATTCATTAATAAAAATAAATTCATGTTATTTTTGGCAAGTAATATAAAATATACAATTATTTTGAGAGAAATTTCAGACAGGCTATTTGTATTCAATCAAAAAAAAACCCAAAAATCTGTTTAATTGAAATCCTGGTCTTTACTCAAGCAATTCAAGAATTCAATGGCTAATTGTAATTCAATGCAATTGTGCGCCAGAAATGCTACTTTCTTTCATTGCACTAATTTTATTCAACTATAAATATTTCTAACAAATATTTGGTTACAAATGAAATCTTTTATTCTATTGACTCAACGGTTAAATTATAGTCGTTTTATTAACAAAACAGTTAGAAATAGTTGTTTACTAATACTAAAACCCAAAAAATACTTAGTTTCATTCGTGTTTCACGTCTTCAATGATAGAAGAGACACTCTGACCCCTTTGTTATTTTGTTGCAATCTGTTTCGCAATTTATGTCAATTGATAAATGTGTTTATTTGTTGTTCAAAACTATGCACTTCTTTATAGCGAAAAAACCAACAAAACTGAGACAATAAATCAGAATTGTTTTCTATAATTTGATATCTAAAACATCAATCTTTTCTAATTTTCTGAGCCATACAATTAGTAGGTACTCAAATCTAGAGGAGGGAGTCAAGCTAAATCGTATGAAAGCGTATGCTGTATAGGGGAAGGGGTCAAGTAGAATATAAAAATAGTACGTACAATAAAAAATCTGTTAAAGAAAGGATACATGAAAAATGTAGATATTATAGCCTGATAAATAATGAATATTTTACTTATGGATGGTCAATGAGAGAAGGAATATAACAAAATACCCCCTGTCCCCAAAAAAATGACCAAAATACCTCCTGATATTTGCGCCGAAGACAAATATTTTTATTGTACCTTACTCCCCTGTGCATTTTTCATATTTTAAATTTTAGTCTACACCCTAATGATTTTTGAGCATAATTTTTCAAAATATGACCCTATTCTGCCCCCTGAATTCTCATCCTTTGCGCACCCCTAATTTTACTAAATATTTTACTTAAGTATTTGTGAGTCTAGAATACCTAACCATACAGTTCATATGTACAATACAATACACTGTATATACTGTATGCATATGTGTATGGTTTGGTTTTCTAGACTTTCATTTGCTTAAATTGATATGAACTTTAAGTTAAAATTTGTTAGAATTTAGAATATTATAGAAAACATATACTAATTTAGATGATTTTTTTTATAAATCATGATGATTTTGAGTAAAGAAAATACGTGTTCTCCGCAATTGTAGTTTTATGAAATTCTATTACAAAAAATTCTTTCATTAGTTTTTGATACTGTGTTGCACATTTCTTTCTTCACACTTGTGAGGAATTTAATAATATCTAAACTTTTAATCGGCCTATCATATGAACATATCTTATCAAACAACACAGGAATAGGGTTTGAAATAATTTTGAACTTATATTATTGCATATTCTTAAATTACTATATATTAGGAAAATCTAAAATCAGAGTGGGTCAAAAAGGGGAGGTGGTCGAAAATCCTCCGGTCGGCTATATTTGCTGTATAATAAAAAATGGAGAACATATTGCAAATATGAAAAAACTAGAATACTATTGACAATTGTCAACCCTAATCATTCTGTATAATATCTATCAATAAATAAATTTGGACCCTTTTTATATTACACTAATTATATATCCTTCACAAGTGTGAAGAAAGAAAAATGTAACATTGTAAATTATTCACAGATTACATATTTTAATAAATTTTTAATGTGTTCATCGAAATAAATATAAATTTGAATTCAATAAAACAAAATCTGTGCATAATTTGACAAAAATCTCTCAAATTTATTAATATTTTATATTTGTTTGTAAACCATTTCATCCGTTTAGAGCACATCGAACGTGAATTTCCAATCCATTTGATTGCATATCCTTCACATCTTAAGCCCTAAGGTCTGGGAAGGGTTTGTGCAGAGAATGGCATATATTTTATGACCACTTGATTTGCATTCGAGAAAATAAATATTTAATGTTTTTTTAGAACATCTATTTTGGCTTTTATTGTAAATCGATTTGAATGTAAGAACAAAAATAAGATTTAAAAATCGAAGTTTTCAATCATTTAGACCTTAGGTTTAGATCATTCAAATGGTTTTACAATATTTGTTACTTAAGAATTGCACTAAAATTTTTCTTTAATTAAAATTGTTTAATTTGCGAAATATTATTAATATCTTATATAAATATATTTCTGATAAAATTTTAAAACGATTCTGAAATCGATTTAATTTTTTCCGAATATAAGAAAATTGTTTAACAAAACTACAGAATTTACTCATTAATCATTGAATTGAATTAGAATTTAAATTAATCCTGAATTCACTTCCGTGTAATTCAATCTAATATTTAATTCAATGAATTTATTCAAAAATAATATCTCTTTTGAAAATTTATTCAACGATTGAATTGATTTCAAAGAATTTCAAAGCATATAAATTGTTGGCGTTTCTCGAAAATAACTGTTTGTCAAATGCATCCAAAAAAGGCAAACAAAACTCCACTAAAAAACAGATATACTTTCAATAAAGGTTCATTATTTTATATATTGAACATTTGATATTTTGCATAAAGTATTGCTTCAAATGTCAAACAAAATATCATCAAAAGTATTAAAAATAGAATATCAGGCAGAAAAACGAAGTTATATTATACAATCGCGGATCATTCAAAAGAGGACGGATGGTAAGCTTGATTCTTACTAATTAATTATTTAGTTATGAGTTTTTATATTAGATTAATTATAATAAAACCGAAAGATTAATATTAATATCAAACAATTTGATACAATGAGTGATTCTATGAGTGACTATATGTTCATTCAACAGATCAAACCAAAGATTTTGTCTATCGGTCACGGCTTACAATGGAGTGTCACTTATATGAAGTGAATCTTAAACATTTATCATGCTAAAATTGGCATTAGACTATTAAAATTAATTTCTGAAAAAATTAGCTGCCAATGAGGGGTTTAAAGGGGTCAAACTGGTCATCAAAGTTTAGTGTAATCACTGACACATAATGTTAGTCATGTTCTACGAGTCCTATATCAACATTGGCACTTTGGCGCAGTGGTAGCGTCTAGCACTCTAGTGCATGAGAAACAGAGTTCAATCCCGGATTGAACTTTTTTTATTTTTTAAAAAATTTTTATAAATTGCGCTTTTTATTTCAAAATTGCATATTGTTTATTTTTTAGATGTTAATTTGAACAATTAATAGTAATGATATTTAAGACACTAATTTCAAATACATATTTTTTGTTTATTAAATCAGTTAGACTATTTAGCACATTAAATATATTAAATGATTTCATTTTAATAAATAATATTAAAACCATTTACTCAAATAATTAAAAGTAATATAAATAACGTCTATATTATTAAATATTTATTAAAAAAAGATTTTTAAAACAATAAAAAAAATTGTTGGAACCGGGATCGAGCTCTGTTCCTCATGCACTACAGTCCTAGACGCTACCACTGCGCCACAGTGCCAATGTTGATATAGGACTCGTAGAACATGACTAACATTATGTGTCAGTGATTACACTAAACTTTGATGCCCAGTTTGACCCCCTTAAACCCCTCACTGGCAGCTAATTTTTTCAGAAATTAATTTTAATAGTCTAATGATCAATTTTAGCATGATAAATGTTTAAGATTCACTTCGTATAAAGTGACACTCCATTGTCAGTTGTTCTTACTTCATTGCTAGTAATGATTAGTCACTTGTTCTGGAAGGAGTGTGACAAAGTGCATTAGACACTATGACGCAATAGCATTCGAGAACTACCCCTACACCGAAAGGTACTAAAGGCGTTCATGAAAATGAATGAATGAACATGTATATCATGTGCAGTTAGATATTATTTTTAAATATACTAAATATGAATAACCATATTATTATATTTAATTTTGCAATTAATAATAAATAGAAATTTTAAAAAGACTCATTAAGTAGTGGTGCCACTTTTGTTTGAGGTTATCAGGGAGGTTCTGGAATTTTTTCGATAAAATTCCATATACTATTTTTAAAATCTGCTAATTTATTATATTTATCCTGGAGCCGAGTATTTTATTACAATTTTAACAGGCTTAAGAATGTTAACTCATGGAGATTCAATGAATTTCCGAAAAAGTAGGCAATACTATCATTAAACTTAATTTGAGGTTTATACAGTTCAGGATCATTTCAGTTTATTTTTACGGAGCTAAAATTTATTTTTACTCATTAGCTTTGAGTTTTCACATTTACTCACGATTCTGAACATTTTAGAAGAAAGTTTCTAATTTACAAACAAAAAATTCACGATTTGATATCAGGTGAAGACAGTGTGATAATTGAAATTTCACGATTGCAAATGCAATTAATTCGATGCATTAAACTCTGAAATCGAATAATTTTTGAGAAGTTATTACTTTCGAAAAATGCCTTTTATGCCATTTGTAGGGTTTTGTATAAGTGACATCAGCATTCCCTAAATTTAACGCTTGTTGTAGTGTATTCTAATTCTTCTAGAAAACATGAATAATTTCATATTCTTCAAGACCAAATAATAAGGTATTCAGTAAATGCAGTTTGAAATTCCTTTTTAACGATATATATATCATGTAGAAAAATTTAGTAAAAGCGTGTTAACATGACATGACTTATTAAATTTGACCCTCTAAAAATTACCAGGGGTTGGTTGGACACTCTGAAATTTTACACATAGAGTAATAACCGGTCCTTCTATCGATTAGAAAAATAAAAATTGCAGCTTTTCACCAACACCCAAAAAACTTGCATTGTAAGTGTTTATTGTGATGAAACATAATTGCTACTGTTGGCTATATTAAGTTGTTCTTGTTTAATTTTTGTTTATTGACTCAGATAATACTTCTGTATAAGTGGTTCATTCTGAAACTTTAAGACTAAAGCAAGTTGTAATTCAAAATGCAAATTAAAATGAATTCCTCTATTTTTCAAATATCCAATACAATAAAGTTATTAAAAATGTTTATAAAAATATTCATATCTTTTATATGATATAAGTAACATCAACAGAAATACTCTTTATCCTGTGACTAAACTTCACTGCATTACACAAATTAGATACAGTTTTAAATTAATATTTCAACATAAAAGTTTTTTCAGACATTATTTCTTGGGAAGTCCAGAGCGCCTAAATTTCTCTTTAAAAATATCATGTGACGCAAATTACAAGTCACAGTATGTGAAGTACAAGTAAAACAAATTTTAATAAATTAACTATTTTTTAATGTATAAAAGTTATTTTAATAATATAAACTTAATTTGTGTTATAAACACATTTTCGATTATAAATACAAATAAAGCATCGTTAAATAAATAGACATGGTTAACAAAGAAACAAAATTTGTTTAAGAACTTGTTTGAACTACAACTGTTTCACATGATTTTTATAGGGGAAAAATTTGAAGGTTCTGGCTGTAATATCAAAAAATTAACATAAAATACAAAAGTTAACAAAACTAGTTAAACATCAGTAATGGTATTTTTCTTGGTTCCAGCCCTTTCCTAATCCCATTAATCCTAATCGCAATATTCCTAATTTCCATAAATTCTAAAAATGTAATTTCTCTGCCAAAATTCCTAACTTATAAAGATTGTACAATCAATTTCTTACATTTGATGCGGTTGCTTATTTTATTTTTACTTTACACAGATTTTTGTAATCAATCCTTTTTGAATCAATCACCAATATAATATTATTCTAATACATTGTATAATATTATTCTACTGTAGCATGCATGCATAATAGGTAATAACTTATTACTGATTGAATTAAAATAAATACTCCACAATATCACGTTGAACATAATTTTTCAACCATTTGATTGACTCAATAATGTGCTACTGTTCAAAGAGTGATACAATTCAGATAAGGTTCAAGGCTTACATAATTCAAAACAATAATTAATATCCGTAGGTCCTAATGCATGTGAATCACATGATGTGATAAACAACAATCACAGAAAAATATTTATCCGAAAATCGAAGACAATCTAAATTTTTATCTCCCATTCATTCGATTATACAATAGTTAGGAATAGACAAGACAGATTGAAACTATCTAAAACTCATGCTTATTTTGTCTAGAATAGGCCTTGCCTTGAGGTTATTTGAGCATAACTTGCATAGTTCTGAAGTGACACCTCTAAAAGACCATAAACGTATGATTAAAGAAATGGTGGAATATCAAGAAAATTATGCACATCGATAGAGAAGGTCATTCTGAGTATGGCATTTCTTTGCAAAATTTCCTAAACCTTGGCATGTAGTTGCTAGAGGGCGCTAAAATATATAGTTTAAATTAATGAATCTTAACACTTAAGACATTGATTCTGACTAATTCGCACATGCTGAATCGATTGAAAATAGTCTCAAACTCGAAAACAGGCTAATTTGTGAGATAAAGGGCTAAAAGCAATAATTTGGTACACAAAGACCACAATTTTAAAAGTTTTTACATTTTCAAGATTGAAATATTCAATATTCGATTCAGCATGATTGATAGATTGAACCGAATGCTCTCAGACCTGAGATCGGCTCGATTTGAATCATTTACAGTTACACGATCGACGCGGAGCTAGCATCGATCTGATCCAAGGTCTGCGAAAATTTTAATTCTATCTAAATCAAATCTGTCTAATTCATTATTGATGCCTTTATTCTTTAAAATTAAAAAAAACCTTTGAAATTGTGGTCTTTATATGCAAAATAATTGTTTTTAGCCCTTTATCTCACAAATTAGTCTGTTTTCTAGTTTGAGACTATTTCTAATCGATTCAGCATGTGCGAATTAGTCAGAATCAATATCTTAAGTGTTAAAATTAATTAATTTAAACTATATATTTTAGCGCCCTCTAGCAATTGCATGCCATGGTTTAGGAAATTTTGCAAAGAAATGCCATACTCAGAATGACCTCTTCTATTGATGTGCATAGGTTTCTTGACATTCCACCATTTTTTAATCATACAAGTTTTAGATGTGTCACTTCAGAACTGTGCAAGTCTAGAACATTGATTTTATACGACAAAAAGTTTTAAGTGTGTAAATCGACCATGGCAATTTAGAACACTAAAACAGACAAAGTACAGCTTATATCATATTCACCTATTTGAACTTGGTATTTCCTCAATTAAAAAATATACAACTTGCATGTGAATACAACTTTTTCTATTGAAGTCATACATCGGTTACATAAATAGAAAGATAAAAAATTGACTATTCATTAGATAAATTTATTGTGCGTTTATAGGCTAATGCGCACTAAACGACATTGAAATACACATTTTCTTCTATTCTCTATATTGATGTGCGCCAGGAATGTATGAAAAAATAGTTATTACACAATAGAGTGAGCGGAGAAGTAAAAACCAGTTATTGATTCTTCCTATGTATGACATTATTATGAGATATCGATATATCAGTTATAGACAACAATTCAACCATAATATGAAAGTCAATACTTTTGTTGAGGCAATAGTGTAAGGGTTGACACAATAGAATTGGTGCAAAATATTTCATGCAAATCAATATTCAATAAATAGCCGAATTTTCAGAATAAATAATATATTTGATTCAAGAAAAAGTTTATTCTAGCTTAAATAAATAGAAAAAACTATCATTGAGTTTTTTAAAATTTATTCAAAAATTCACGTTATTTATGAACATTTGCACTGAAATTCTAGGGATTTATCAGTATTATAGAGTAGGATTGGATGTTTCATATAAGACGCTAGAATTATGTCAACAAATATTTATAACCCTTTTTAAATATTCTTAAATCAATAATGGAATGCAATTATAAATCAAGCAAGCATGCAAGCAAACATCGTCGCTTAATTAAGACACAATAATTAAGCAAGTAATTAAAGTGATTCTGAAATATTTTATCTTAAATTATTAAGCGAGAATTACATGTAGATGCTATTCGCTATATACTATACATACTTTGCATAACTACAGAGATGGCCAAATCAATATAAAATAAATTGTACATGAATATTTGCATTGTCCCTGTGCAGTTTATATGTATGTAAAAATATAGATGAATGAAAGAGTGAATTCAGATCTAAAATATGCTAAATATAAACGAAAAATTTAATCTAGTTTAAAATGTAAAAATCATGTATTAGAATAAATAATAGTATAGAATGCAAGAAACAATTGCATATTACTAAACAACAGCTGTAGATTCCGAATGTCAGGGACAGATACTTTGTCATTAGAGACATAGGCTAATTGAGGATATATTTTAATTAGCTATCCTTAATTATAGTTGCATGGATCAATTGTTACAATGATACAAGCTATTATAGAATCTAATGTGCAGTTCACACGCAACTTATCACAAGTAGGGCCAACCCTTTCTTCTTAATACTGTGTGCTCGAATAAGCATACTTATTTAACCCCAAACGAGATGAAAAGACCCCGAAGAGTAAAAACTGTTATGTAATTACAAAAACAAATACAATGAATACATAAAATGTTAATAAAACAGTAATTTTTAATTTTTGAAAAGAAGAAGAAAAAACAAAATATATTCAAATAGTGTGCGATTAATAGGCAATCAATTGTGTATTCGTTTCGCCAATAATCGCATTGAGAGAGCAGTGTATGCATTGAAATACATAACACAATGCGATGTTTTAGCAGAAAAAAGGGGCGGATTTTGGATTGTATTTCAATTTAATAATCAAATGATTAGATAAATAAATAATAACTGTATTTAAAAATTAAATATTTAGTGAAATACAGAGAAAAACAAGAAAAAACATAAATAAAATAAATTTTAATAAATGTTTTGTTATTTGACAACAATTTTCAATCCAAGAGAAGATCACATTTGAATCACACGTTTTGATGAGACCTGAGGTCTGAAACTAATAAATAAATAATTGATTTCTACTCAAAAAACGTATAAAAAGTCTTATTATTTTGACTTTTAATTCAATTATAATATGAATTAAGAAACAAAAGATATTCAAAAAAAAATTTTGTTTTGTTTTTTTCATTTAATAGTTTTTTTTTATTTTTAAAATTTTGTTTTTTGTGTTTATTTTGTTTTTGTGTTTTTCTTTCAATAGTTTTTTTTTTGCAAAATTTGTTTTTTTCGGACAATTGTTTTACACAATAATTAATATTTAAATTAATTTATAATTGAATTAAAAAAAATACTAAAATTTCAGAGAAAAACAATACAAAACTTAAATAAATTTTTCTCTCTTTTTCTCTCATTTTTAAAAAAAAATATAATAATTAAATAAAATAAATAAACAATTAATTAAAATAATGGATAAAATAATTGGCGAAAACAATATTAATATTAATTCAACTAATAATACAAATAACGATAATCTAAACAACGGATTGAATGACGAAAATACTGCTCAAAACAATAGTTTGACTAAAAACAAGACTAATATTAATGACAATTCAGTGGACAATCAAATGAATACGAGTTTATATTTTGGGAGAAAACGATTTTTTAACCGAAAGCCAAACCCGGATTCAAATGACTTGTCCTCAACACAGCCGTCGGCGACGACGACGACAACAGTTGGCGATAATCAGACGAAGAAGTCGTCTAATAAGTGGCCGACTATTAGCGCCAGTAATAGTAGTAATCAATTAAATAATATTAATAATAGCAGTAATGGCTTTACGGTCACAACTGGTTTGGCCACTGATTTAAATGAGGATAAGTTTTTGGGCGAAGGCATACAATTTAATGCTAAACTTATTGGCCACGAGTTTGTTGCCGAAGCCAGAGGTGAACACATGTGTCAGCAGAGTATCAAAAAATTAAAGGTATTATTGATTGCAAAAGAAAAACCAATTTTTGTTGATTTAATATATATTTTTTAGTATATCTTTAAAACAAAACAGTTTTTGGATTTTAAATAGTTTTGAGTTTATTTGTTGTGTTTCTCATTACCGTAAAAGTGATCATTAAATTGTATATTTAGTTGTAATGCAAAACATTAGCTCAAAATCTAAGCCTTAGGTTCTAAGGGGTTATGAAGAGGTCTGTGAATTTTAGATATCGTTCAGAACAACTGGTGATTTAATATTATATTATGAAACAGTATTACTCTTAATAACTCAGAATACCATGAATTTGAATTGTGCATGCTGAGTTTTAAGACAAAATGACAATCTAGCATTATACTTTTAAGCTAGGTTATTCTGTTTGTAATTTATTAGATTCTTGTTTTGTCCTTTTCTTTCGATATTATTTCTTATGAATTAAAGAGTTTTTAGTTTTAGATAATGTATTATAATTTCATAATTAGATTTCAATATATCTGATATACAGTTTGTATAAAATAATATTTAGATTTAAAGTCCTTTACATTTAGTTTAAACATTGATTTCATTTATAAATTTTAAAAAATTTAAAAACATTTTTAAGAATAAAAAACCCATTTATTTATTTTTTGTACTTATAATCTAATCGTTTATAAATGTAATACCCATTAAATCGAGGGGAAAGAGAAAGGAAGGGGTTGTGAGAGTCTGAAAGTAAATTAATCTGAAAAATGATTGCAATAAAAAATATATAAAAAAAAACTAAAAGTTTGATTAATTAATATAAAATTTCAATTAAATGGAAAAAAGTTATATTATTTATTCATAAAATTGTTTTAAAAAAGTAAAACAAGAAATCTATTGTTAATTAAAGAGAAACAAAACTTTTAATTTAGTATTTTTTTCTCAATAAATAATTTTATTAATCACAACAATTTCATTAATCAAACCCAAAAAACGTGTGCTAATCAGTGGCTCAGTTAGGAGGGGTCGACTCTGCAACTAAACAACACCCTATCCTCACTCGGCATTCAATTGCAATTCTTTTTTTTAGTTCCAATTAATTAAATCTTATATTATTTGCAAATCTATTGCAAAAACATATTTAGATTTTTATTTTATTTGATAACACATTTGTAAGTCACAAGTCATCCATTGTTAACACCATTTGTGTCATTTAACAAATGGTGTTAACAATCAAATCACATGAATAGAGATAGGGATTTATAATACATAAGAATTGATAATAAAGAATATTCTTATCTATAGATTGTTGAGAAACGAAAACAAATAATTAATTATTCCACTGATTATCGATTGAGACAACAGAAAATCGAAAAAATTATATCAAATGAGTCGTTGATCTCATTGTAGGTCCAAATCAAAAAACAAACAAAAAAATCAAATCTAAAAAAAATTATATTTTAAAAAATTAATTCAATTGAATCACAAATTTATTTAAAACAAAAGATATATAAATATAAATATTTTTTTCTATATTTTATCAAATATTTGGTTCAATATATCATTTTTCCCATTTATGTAATGAATAGATTTTACAGAGAGGACTGGGAGGCCATAAACGCAAAGTACATATATTTATATCTTTCGATGGGATTAAGATCCGGGACTCGAATACATCCGAACTTATATATCATCATTCAGTGCCACAAATATCGTTCATATCTAGAGATGAGACCGATTCCAGAGCTTTCGGTTATGTGTTCGGCTCGTCCTCTACCGGACATCAGTTTATCGCACTTAAGGTTTTGTCCTCTTCTCTAATATAGGAAATGTTGTTTTCTTTTCTAATAATTTGTTTAATTTCTATGATTACAGACGCAAAAGGAAGCGATGCCTATAATGGTATGGCATTTGAATTTGTTTATATATAAACGTTTTGTTGTCATTAATGCAATTGCGAGAAACCCATATATGCTTTTATAATCGCTATAAAAGTGCTAAGAAATGGTCGATTTTTTAATTTTCCGTTTTGCTATGCCTTTTCAGTCAGCGATCGGACAGTTATTCGCCGCAACACTAATACGAAAGAAAAGTGAAATCATTGGTGAAAGTGTTGCCAACAATGAGGATAAGTCGCGCCGGGAGTCCAGTATTACATTACGGCCTTCGCCGCGATCTGAGTCACCAAACGTGCCATCAATGCCTGCGCCACCGCCGCCAACAACAACACCAAATGCTATTACAGCCACCAGACCTGCGCCACCAAAACCCACCGATGAGATCGACTTTTTCTCTGCGTTCGAACCAATGGATTCGGTGTTTGAAACAGATTTCAAAGTGGATAAAGAAAAGTTGGATCAAGTAATCAATCAATTGTTTATATATTTTAAAATCTATATTCGATATAAAACACACATCTCTAAGTCTATGATTTTTGCAGCACCTGGAGGTATATTCTTGCAGTCATAACGTTCTTCTATATTTTAGTGATTTTAATTTTAGAAACTGAATGAATTGACTGAATATTTACCAATGCTTTGGTTTAAGTTAAAAAATGTATAAAATATAAAACAAAATTAGTTTATACTTTGATTTAAAGGCATTTGTTTTGATATTATTTGTGATATTATATGAAAACAAACCCTTAATTTTAACGAAACAATAATTCTTAAAAATGTCAATAAAAAAAGAAATTGCTTTTATTGGAATTTGTGTCAATCAAATTGAGATAAGACTCCTTTAAAATGAGATACTGAAGACATTTTACATTTGAAGACATATATTTGCATAAGTTTAGGGTCAATCGATATAAAGCCCTTATTGTTTTCTTATGATTTTGAAGCCCTTATTTAAAATAAACAATTGATTTGAGCCACTGTTAGTCACTGTGCCTACAGTTCTCTAAAGTTTAAGTTAGAGTCTAAACGATTGTGTTCTTATTATTATAAATTAGATGCCAATGACGGGAACCGACAGTCTGAGCGCCGATCCCTTTGCCTCATCATTTGGCTCATTGTCTCTATCATCTGGTGATTGGGCCAACTTTGATGACGAGACCAGTAATGCATCGCCACTACAACAATCACAGAATAATAGCACACAATTTGGACAAAATAGTAGTAAATTTTTCGGTATAGCGATTAATAACAGTCGAAATTTCGATACAAAAGCACAACAAATGGCCAATAGTTTTAACGATTCCTCGTCATCGATGGCACTGAGAGATCTGTTCTCTTCCGGACATCACAATCAAATAAATGTTAGGAACAAAACAAAACATTTTCTTAAATATGTATTAAATGTTAATTTTTTTCTCAAGTCTTCCTCGCAATTAAGTCCGAATATTCCTAACACCAGTGACGCAGTGGCCATACCAGCCAGAGTTGGTAGTCGGCCATCAGTAGCACCTAATCAATCGGTTGGTTCGACCGCCTCTTCCTCTGATCGGTATTATTATTAATGTTTTTTAGTTTGGTCTTATGGTCCTCTATAAGCAAAACCCATTAAAATATACTTTTCCTTTCAGTACTTTTATCAAAAATACACAAATGGGTTATATTTTTGAAAACTATTTAATTTTTTTATACATTTAAAATAATTAATAACTATTTTTAAATTAAATTTTATTGTATTTTTTGGTGCAGTTATGCCTGTTTTGCGGAAATTCACTCAATTAGTTCATCAATATTTGATTCATTGTGTGATCAAATCGCAGCCGAATCCGAGTGCCAACAGTTCCAGTCATTAGATGAACAACAAAAACAAAGTAAATCATTGAATAGTTCATTGAACGGTAGGTTCGGTGAAGAGCCGACAGCACAGCATCAGATGTTAAGCTCGTCATTGAATCAGCGAACCGGACATCACATGACTTCCTATTATTCATTTGATAATCCGTTAAACAGTGAACTACAGAAACAAAACTTTCTATATTATAACACAAACCCAAATACAAATAATACGCAAACAAATAGTGGTTTCAATAATGAATTTCAACAACAGAACCGTAATTCACAACAGTTTGAGACAAACTTTTTTAATACCAATAATATTACACAACAAACAGCTTATAATGACATTAATGCTCAACAAAATCAACAAAACTCATGGTTTAATAGTAGTAATAATTTTAATCAAACACAACAACAGTCGACGCCATCACAAGTCTGGTCCACATCTTCATCGATGTCCGGCGCTTCAGACTTGTCCTCGACTGGCGCTGCAAACAGTCAATTGTCTGTGGCCTCATCGCCACCGCCGCCCACTTATCCGGCGCCCAATAACCCAATGCAAACAACAGGTTTTGGTATTAATCGATCACAAGATATGCTGAACGATGTGCTAAATCCAGTGTTTGCCGAATTGGATCCGTTAGGAAAGGACAGACCATTTATAGATAGATCACAGTTTTTTGCCGTTAGTTTATTCTATTATTGTTAAGGGTTTTAGAAAATTAATCTTAATTTCTGTTTGAATTTATACTTTAGGAACAAAAGCAAAAGCCGACTCTTCGTGACCTAAACCCGACTGAAGTATTGGCGCTAAACATGAATAGAAAGGGCACTAATTCGCCAATACTTTTCAATACTCCAAATGAAACGGTAAGTGATATAAAGAGGAAAATAGTTGAAATAAATGTCACAAAACTTTAAACCAAAAAATCTATTGTCAATCGTCTCAACCTATTGTCCACTCATATCAAACCTTTTTCTTTCATTCTCTCTCTATCTCTTCCCTGTGTATCGTCCGTCTCTTCCCAACGCTAAAGCCTTCAATTGTGTCGTCCGCTCGAAGACAACTCCAGAGCACAACTTCAACCGCCAATCCTTTCAGCGCCACTACTAATGAGTTCGACTCCACTAATACTAAAATATCAGTAATGAATCGTTTGTCTCCAAATCCATTCAATCCGTTCAATACTACTACTAATATATGTGCTCCTATTCCTACGCTTCCAACTCTTCCCAATTCATTGCCACCGCTTCCATCGCAAACACCTCCACCACCGGCTCCGCCGCCGCGTCCGCCTTCTCGCGAGTGTCCATCAGTGCCGCCGCGCAACGATTTAATGAACGGATATGCAACAATTCCTGTGCCGCCGCCGCCAACTCCTCCAAAGCCGGCGCCACAAACCCCCGAATTGGCGCCTCCGCTGCCACGAAGACGAACAACACTAACCGATTCGCAGTACAGATATCAGAGCTTTGATTCATTTCAAACACAGACAACACCGACGGCTAACAGTAGACAAACGTTTGATCCGTTCAACACTTCTTCGCCACAATTGATAACAAATAGTTGTTTATTAACAAATAATACCAACACTGAAGACTCATTCGCCCCTCCATTACCTAATCCACAGCGAAAAGTGGCCGTTAATACAACGCCCATTTCGTGTCTGCCGCCACCCCCGCCTACTTCACTACCTCCTCCGCAGCCAACGCCACGTAAACAGTCTATTGGCCACAATTGGGATCCATTTAACTGTGCGTTCGTTGACTCACAGTTGGCCTCAAATACTAATTATTTTGAAACAAAAATTAATCCAAATTTAAATAATAATAACAAAAAGGTTTCCGAAAAACAATTATTATGTGATTCCTCTTCTACAACAACAACAATACCGGCGACACAAGTATTGGTCGAAGAAATACAAAACCAGTCAACACCAAAACAATTGACTAATAGTACAGATCCGGTGCCAAAACAAAGACATTTTGAGCTAAAATTATCTGAAATAAAATCTTCGTCTGATTATAAGACACGAACAACAATACAAACAAAATACGATTGGATTAATGAGACAATCGATGATAAGTCGACCACAACTACAGACGACAGTAATTGTTCGGCTGCTGTGACGCCAACAGAACTGTCTTTGCCCACAGCTGTGGCCGCATTTCCCACAGACTTTTCATTTGGTTCTACAGATGATTCAATGCCTACATCGCAGCCCACAGTAGGGGAACAGTTGACACAACACAAAACATCGAAGCATAAGAATTTAGATCTGAATTTAGACCAAAAACATAATAATTTTAATACAAATGAAGTAATTGTCGACAAATTTGTTGACAAATCGGTGATAAATACTGAATGTAACGAAGTGGAGGACAGCAGAGGCGGAGTAGGAGTTGGAGGAACGGTTGTTGAAGTAGAAGCCGAAGAACATGTTTCGCCACCGGAAAGAAATATATTCATTGTTAAATCGGATCCGTTTGCCGACGAGTTCTTTGCCGATTGATTGTGACGTCCGAAGAGTTTGAGAACATTTTTTGATAGAATTTATTGAGTTTTTTGTTTTTGTTTTTTTAATATATAATTATGAAAAAGTTTTTTCGACTATTTTTTCATTTTTTTGAATATCTGATTCGCAGCTCTCAAGTCGATGGTATCTTCTCTGAAGACAGTTTAAGACAATTATTTTTGTTTTGTTTTTTTGTCGATAGAATTAATTGATTGTTTTAAACCCCTTTTTTAGGATTTGAATCCCATTTATATATCAGTTATTTTTTTGGTTATTATTGTGTTTAAAAATTTTTTTTCAGTTATTATACAAATTATTTAATTGTAATTTTGCTTTTTTATGCTATTTTTGTCCACTTTTTCCCAAAAAAAAAACAATTTTGCTTTAAATGTTTGAACAAAACTCTTGAAATTTCTGTTTCAACAGAATCTCAAACATTCTTATTCTTCTCAATGCATTTGATTCCCAAAAAGTGTTATTTTTCTATTTAACAGAATATTTCTAATATAGAATATTCTGTTTATTAAGAATTTATTTGTTTTACTATATTTTTATTAATTAATTATTTTCTCAATTTTTGTTTTCTCTTCTCTTCTGATAGACAACTACTACTAAACCAATCGGTACTAATCAAAGCTCAGTCCAAACACAAGTACTAAACAACAAATTCGGTGCCATTTCTTCTAACAATACTAACGATATTTTTAGTTTTGATTGAAATTAAGTTTGTTTTCCTATATTTTTATTTTTCAATTTTTTTTATATTATTTAATTAATTAGTATTTATCTGAAATTAATGAAAACGTATCTAAAAGTCCAGTGAAAGACCGGTTAGTTATTTGGAGTATATAATCAACTTTTTTTTGATCAACAAATTGAAATTTTTTTTATATTATTAAACAAGTTCTTAGAATATCTTTGATTACATAAAACGAATGACAGAAAGCTTTATGAAAATGAATGTGAAATTAATTACACAAAACTGAAAACTAAAGTATTTTTTCTCTCATTTTTTCTCTTTTTTTGCTCTCTTTATAAATTATTATTTAATTAAAAAAAATATATAAAACTTTTTTCTCATTTTTTTTATATATAAATCTCTATATATTTAATTGAAATTCTCTCTGAATTCTGTAGTAATTCTTAATTGTTTTTTCGATATAAATCAAATTTAATTATACAATTATTTTGAATGAGAATTATATTTACAAAAACTAAAGATTAAAAAAAATTAATTTTCAATTTTTATTACTATAACCACTAATATATTATATAATATTAATTATAATTTAAATACTATTAATAGATCTTTAAATTTTTAAAATATAAGCAAAAAACAAAATATATTTAAAATCAATTTTATGTTAAGAGAATCTATTGATTATATATATATATCTAAAGAGAATTAATTATATCTAATATAAGAAATACTATTAATATATTCTATTAAAATGAATGGATTATTAAATTTCTTTTTTTCTTAATTTTATTTTGTTTTAATTCTTCTAAAATTATATTGTTTTCCAAATGAAATAATAAAAATATAATTATATCTATTTGAGAAAAAAATTGATTAACGAATTATATGATGTATTATATAATAATTGACATTAAGAATGCTCTCTAAATATGTATTAAAAGCAAAGACACAATTGTTATTTAACTAAAATGAAAATCTAATTTAATATAAATCAATTAAAAGTTATAAATATTAATAAAATGATTGTTTTCTTTTAATTCTGCTTTTTATATTAATAAAATTAATTCATATTCTGATAAATAATATTTAAGATTTCCAAAAACTGCCTAGGTTGAACTGCCCGCGCTTCAGTCAGATATCCCACTGATATCAGTCATATGCTATCAGTTATATATACTGTTACTAATATGCTATTAATTTTAATCCCTTAATACTTATTCATAAGAATACATTAATTCATTAAACTTATTAGTTTACCTTTTTCTCAAACTTTAATAACAATTATTGTATTTATGAATAATTTTTTCAAATCATTATAGTTAGGAGTTTTCTCTATAAAGTCTTAAACGACAGTGAATTAGCTGAGAGAAGACTCTTAAACCCCCAAATTTTTCCCCATAATATCATATGACAACTGTATAACAAACAGTTCGTAAACTAATTTTGTTTCA
>JAQFXN010000335.1:0-23910 GCA_034693365.1 Liacarus xylariae | reverse complement strand
TTGAAACTATCACCAGTCGATTCAGCATATGCGAATTAGCCAGAATCGATGTCTTAATTGCTAAAATCAAAATCAATATATAGCTTATCTGGATAGATGTGAAACTGGCATTAGGTGTTAACTTTTAAAAAAACGGTAGTGTATGTTTATATTGCAATTTAGTATTCGGTTAGAAACAGGGATTGGCACAGGAAAAATTTGAGGAGGGCTATTGGATTTTGATGTAGCTAGGGTTATTCTGGCATGTGACATCACAAATTTTTGACAGAGGGGTCCAGAGGGGTATTACGCAATCGTCAAATTATTGCACAATTCAATTAAAAATGACGTAATCTAACCAAATTTCTGCAAGTATTTAATAGAATTTAGGTAATTTATGATGAATTTTGTAAGAATTTAACAGAATTTGACAAAATTCTGTTATTTTTCTAAGAATTTAGACAGATTTTCACTGAAATTTCCGAAAACGGCGCCTTCGGCGCCGTTTTCTCGGCTTTGTTATGGGTGGGGGAGTACTTCGCGAGCAACACAGGGGGTATTCCGGATTGTTCCCCCCTTTGCTCATCCCTGGTTAGAAATTAGTTAATTACCAGAATAGATAACTAATAACTAGACATTATGTGCATACCTCTAATTTTCCACTTTCATGATTTTAATACATTAAATCTAAAACTATTTTGCAATTTATTAATTATTTGCTTATTTTAAACTTAATTCAGATCCCAGAACAACGACTTGGATTCAAAAGGAATGCTTACAATGAGATCAAATGCCAACAATTTTTCAAAAGTCTTGTTTGGCATAAGTTTGAATCACCAGAAACTCCATCATAAATTCATTCTTTATCACTGATCAGTCATAGGCGACGCTGTCATGTTATTGCAATTTGACTGTAAAGTAAATGAAAAGCAAACAAAAGTGTTAAAGTTTGGAGTTTTTGATAATTCCCGATATTTTCCGGAAAGTATAGTATAATAGTGTTAATTGAGACGGGTTAAAAATATTTCCAAAAAATAATGGAAAATTTAGACAGGACAAGATTACTATACATTTATAACAGCAAAACAAATTGAATTAAAAATAAGTATAAATATTTAAATGTTACAATTTTATTATTATAGTAATGCTTCAAATCATTGTGCGTTACGTCTATTGCTTGAGTAAAATTGAATCCAAAAATTACTTTATTAATTAATATAAAAACTATCTCAAAAAAAAGTACAAATCAAACAAGACAACGACGCCTATGATGCTATCATAACTGTTTATTCGGGGTAGCCAAAAGGGAATATAGCCTAAATATTCCCTGACATTGAGATTTTGCAAAATACCTCCCTGACATTTTGTCAGCAAACAAAAAAAATTTTGTTTTCCTCATTCCCCATGTGCATTTTTCATATTTTAAAATTTTTTATACCCTCTGACTTTTTTAGAAAAATTGCTCAAAAAACCACCACCTATACCCCTTCACTCGGCAGACCTTGGCTACTCTTGATTTTCATATTTGAATCTAGAAATTAATCAATTGATTTATCCTTAACTTTAAATATATAAAAATTTAGTTTTTACATTTAATCACATATTATTTATACTAATTTTTTTAACAATAACAAATATTTTTACAAATAATCATATTCTCATTGAATCTATTATTTCTATTATTCTTTTAAAGCACTTATTTTATGAAAGAAAATTCAAAATAATGTTTAAAATAAATAAAAATATTTGATTAAATGGTTTTAGTATCAAAGAAAGAATAAGTATTAATTTGCAAGAAAAATTAATAAAATGCTGGATTGAAAAATATATCGCTCAAAATGGTAGGGGTGTATATTATAAGAAGAAAATCATAATTATATTATTAAAAATAAAAATAAAATTGAGGTTTATTTTAAGGTTGTTAAATTTTCACAATTCTCAATAAATATTACCTTTTAACGAAATTTCTATAGATTAAGGCACATATTTTAAGAGAATTGAATCAATACTATTGATGATTTAATAGAAAATATTCAGTTTACGAGATAATTTAATTATTAGAAGATATTATTGCCACTATTAATCAATTGCCGAATAGTATTTGATTATTTTTAGTCTGTTAGCGTTATCCAAGAATCACCAACAGGAAGTAGAATTTCAGTTATTCAGTAATTGATTAATAGTTGAAATAATATCTTCTAATAATTAAATATGATTTATTGGTTTTTTATAGTACAACGCCCCCTACCTGAAATACTACTATATTTTTAAGTTTTAAACTATCACCAATCGATTCAGCTTGTGCGAATTAGTCAGAATCGATGTCTCAATTGATATTATTCATAGAGTAAAATTTTTCGATTTCAGCGCCATCTACCAAATATGTATTTCCTTCCTACGTTGTTAATTAATTGTCAAAATATTTCATGTGATATATCGTTGCACTCAGAATAATGGGTTCTCTAAAATAAAAAATACTTTATAGAGCGAAATATCAATTTTTAAACATGTCACCCATAGGTTAACATTATGTAAAAATCTTTAAAGATTTTTAGAAAATAAACAAAGTAAAAGAGCCTATAAAAGTTAGAAATAGAATGATCAAATGGGAAGAACTGGCGTCAGATTCATTAAGAGTCAAGTTTCACCAACGATATGCAAGAGACCTTCGAGAGTCTTCCTACTCTTGACAACTCTGATGCCGAGGCGGAGTGAGAGTAATTCAAGGTTGGAATAATTGCCACCGCTGTGGAATGCTGGACAATTGAGGACTGCTTGGTGGAACAAAGAAGTCCAAGTGATTGTAAAAGGGAAAAAGAATGCTTTTAAACGCTGGTCGAGCGATAAAAGTGATTCTAAGCGGGAGGCCTATTTGAATGCGAGGAGGACAGCAGCAAAAACAGTGAAAATGGCAAAAGATGCATCCTGGAGTTCTTTTGGATGGGGTGGAGTTCAACTATTGGTCTGCAAACAAGATATTTTGGCAAACGGTAAAGAGACTCCGGAATAAGAAGAAGTCTGCCATCCGAACAGTGATGGATAAAGATGGAAAACTTCTTCGTGAAGATCGAGAAATTTTGGTTTGGTGGAAAGATTTCTTGAACCCAATATATGGACCTGATGACATAGGGAATTAATATTGGATATGATATTGGATTGAATTTCAGGTCTGATCAAGAAATAACTGTAGCTAAAGTCATAGATGCGATCAAGTCGATCAAATCGGGTAAGGCTGCAGGTATTGATGAAATTAGATCAGAAATGTTGAAAGCCATTGGTGAAAGGGGCGCACAATGGTTGCTGCGTGTCTGTCAGAAGGTCTGGCGAACGGGTTTCTCCACGGGATTGGCAAACAGGAGTGGTGAATCCTCTATACAAGAAAGGAGATCAGAAAGATTGTGAGGATTATAGAGATCTCCTGAGTTTGCCTGGAAAAGTGTTTGCCAAAATTCTTGAGCGCAGGTGCAGGCCAATAGTTGAGACTCATGTACAGGACGAGCAATGTGGCTTCCGTGCAGGGCGTAGTACAACCGACTAGCTGTTCACTCTACATCAGCTGTTGGAAAAATCCTGGGAATATGCAAAGGATGTCTTTGTGTTTTGTAGACCTTGGGAAGGCATTTGACAGGGTTCTAAGACAGCTGATGTGGAAGTGCTTGCAAGAGTATGGCACTGATGGGCATCTTCTGAGTGCCATCATCTAATTTTATGCAGATTGCAGCAGCTGCGTTCGGGTTGCAGGGAAACTGCCAAATCGATTAAACGTCTGCTGTGGGCTCAGACAGAGTTGTGTAATTTCTCCTCTTCTATTCTCTAAACATCAAGCTACTACTTCTCAAAGTCGAGAAATCACAGTTGCGATGGTTCGGACATGTGTTGAGAGTCTAAGAGTCCGCCAAGAGTCTATTTGTCTCAGCCTAAAGGCCGTAGACCGAGAGGGAGACACAGGAAGACATGGCGATCGCACATAGAAGAGTTGTGCGATCGATGAAAAGAGCCCTATGGAAAAAATATTTTGTTCTAAATGTTATTAAAATCTAAGTATATTTTTTTTAACTAAAAAATCTTCCGGGACTTTGTCAAATAAAATGGGGAAAAATTCGCAATTTTTTGACCCTGAAAAAAATAATTTAAAAAATTTTAATTTTTGTCATCAACAAAGGACAACATTCTTTAAATCTTCATGCTTTCAAATTGTTTATATCTATTATAGCTTATTTGTAAACCCAAGTCAAATTTTCGAAACTTGAAGGGCGATTCCCGAGCCCCCTGGATAGATTTTGAAATAATTCTAACATATTTTTGCACCTGAAGGATAGCTCTGTCGCATCCCGGTGTGCACTCTTTAATTTGTCAAAGGGAGAATTTTACCTTAAAATCCGTAAGGTCCTTTTAATAATAAATAGGATTTCCATACCCTGAAAATATCATAGTAAAATACCAAGTAATATCATGGTTATATATTAAATTACGCAGGCGAAAACGGCAGGTTTGACATAATGAATCAAACTTATAATATCAAAAAAACATCCAGCTTGAAATTCCAAGAATTTTATAAAAAATTCTTTGTCATAATGTGATTTTTTAAAAATAGCTGGATTGTGTTCAGTTTTACATAAAAACCATCTATAACACTGTTTAACAGTGTCTTTCGGACCAAGGACTAGCTTACATCATACAAAATTGCAAGATGGATGGGTTATTCTGGATGTATTGGCAGTGGGTGGACGGGGGTTATTTTTATGTTGGCCTTGTAGTTTTATTGTTTCCCATTCAGTCGGTTAATGTTTCCCATTTAGTTGGAGTTACCGGAACTGACTCTCAACAGCACTAATGCATTGCAATTTGCAAACCTCTATCAGTATTGCTATAACGCTATACAACTGTTACTGTATTACTGTAATAGTCTATCATATAATATAATAGTTGTGTAAAAGTGTTTAAAAATAAAATAATTTTAGATTTATTTATATTAGACTTATATTCAGTAAAACATTTGTTTGAATCGTTTGATGAGTTATTTAAAGCCAAATACTGTAACAGAAAATGAAAAATTATTAATAATAAACAACAACTGAATCGTTGTATTCATTTTGATATATCATTCATTCAATCAAATTGAGTCGTATTTTGTATTGACGTTAATATAAATTAAGTCTAAATGTGTTTCTGTTTTGTCTTAAATTCAATTAAATTATTATAAATTGATTGAAAACCTATTCATAATATTGTTGTATGTCTTCAACACATTTCACATATTAGTCTCATTTGTGTTAGACTTATGTCTCATGTCTTCACTATTTTATAAAATATTAAACAATCGATTGATTGAGTGAAAAGTTTTTATTTGTTTTGTTTTGTAATTGAATTTAAAACAATTAAATTGTGGTCTCATTTGATTCAATCCTAATATAATATGTTATTTAACTCTATTTTATTAATTAATTTATTATTCATTAATACTCTGAATGTCTATAAATGCGTTTGTCTTCACGTGAATGGGGTTTGGAGTCCATCGGCTGATCCCTTGAAAGTACTGTAACTATTGATTGATTTGTTTGTATTGATTGTATGCTTAGACTTATATCCTGTGCTCTCTATCCTATGCCCTTATGCTCAGGTGATCGCCAGGTTTGGAGTGGCGAAGTCAGACCCACACCACACGCAAGACAGCTATGGCTATGTCTTCGGCAATGTTACCAAACATTTGGCCACAAATGAGAAGATTAGGTCCAAAACTAGTGCTCTTGTGTTAGTCAATAGACAGCTATTTCTACAGATTTATAGCAATTATAACAATAATTATAAACTCATCGATAATAACAATAATAATACGAATAAAATGCAAAACAGTTTTTGTGAATCTATTTCTCATATAATCGATGCCAAGGCTTACGACCAAAACTGTTATAATAGAAACCAAATGGATATCATTCGATACGTGCCCTGTATTGAAGGGGCTCTCTGTGATGGAGCCATCAAAAGCGCCAGAATTGTACAGAACTATCAGTTCACTTATGTCATTGAAGACCAAACAGAGCCCACGTATGACAAACATCTCATACTTCTGATGTCTCAATATATCTCTATATCCCTATCCATCCATCTATACATACCTGTGCTCTAATTTCTCCAATATATGCTTTAAACTATTTGCCGGAAATGCTCTCAATGTGTTAATGACTCACTTTTATTCTATTCCTGTATTGAGTGCACACTTGAGTCACAGTCATTGAACTTATATTCAATTACTAATCATTTAAATTAATATAAATTTACGTTTTCTTAATTAAGACATAAATTATCGCGAATTCACTGATTAGTGAATTGCCGTTTCGTTAGAGGAGTTGTCGGCCCTTCGCCTCTTACAAGTCAGCCTCACTACTGTACTGCTGACAGTCTGCTGTTTATTCAATGTCATTCAGGGATGGGAAAAGGGGGTTTACCCCCTTGTGAGTTTGGCCCGATACCCCTATAGGTCGGCCGCGAGATCCCTCCCCCTCCCCCTCATAGCGAGTTGAAGAAAATGGAGCCGTTTTCGGAATATTGTGCGAAATTAAGTCTAAATTCTTAAACAAATAAAATTTTATCAAATTGTGTTAAATTCTTATAGAATTTATCATAATTTGCACAAATTCTGTTAAATTGTTGCAGAATTAGTTGAAATACTATTGAATTTTATTTATAGAGCCAAACAGTCAGCGGAACTGTTGTTCTTTACGAGACTATTAATAGAACTTTATTCATAATTTACATTTTATATTTTGAGGGTTTATGAATCAGTCACAGTGGGGCGCAAATCCACTGTCTTATCCGTCTGTCATGCGCTTAATTTGACTTTTGACGGTACTCTACCTCAAGGAGAATAGACTGACATTTTTTTGTCTGGAGAGACGTTACCTTATTGTCTTCTCACTCAGTACTAACCTGTCTGGACCCTGCTTAACTTTTTCAATAGTGTACAGCAGTATACACACTGAGCTCCCCTCGGATTAAGTCATCTTTAATTAAATTCTACAAGAATTTGATGATTGCAAAATACCCTCCCCTAGACTTCTGTCTAAAATTTGGCAAAATTTCTGACGTCACAGACAGTAATACCCCCTAGCTTCGCCAAAAAATACCCCCTGAAATTTCTTCCTTTCCCCATCCCTGATGTCATTGCAGTCAATTGTAAATTCAAATCATTTTGTTTTCTTTAATCAGACACCTGTACTACTGTAACAGTAGTCATAAGCATTAAGCTATCATACCATAATGACTTACTTTATGAGGCCTACATATGTTCAAAGGAGGGGATGTCGAGAGTTATATTATCGACAAGCGGTATATTTTCGGTGAAAGCCTAGGAAGGTTTCAGATGAGGGTAAGATTGCCAATTTAGGTTTAAGGGGTCCCCTGGGGGTGGTATTTCGCAATCGTTGGTTCTTGCATACAAAGACCGGTTTTACAAAATAGTCATAATTTTGTTGGGAATTTTGCAATTTATGCCACAAGTTTTGAAATGTTACCCTTCTATTGCTTCTTTGAAATGGTCCGATCCCTTGGTCACTGTAGACTATAGACTATTTGTAAATATAAATATATTATAGAAATGATATAAAAAGTGTAATTAAACTAAAATTTATAAATATTTGATTTTATTAATAGGTTTTGGTTTTTATTATTGATTGCCTGTAATCGCGATTACAAGCCGTCCAACAGTTTGGGCAATACGTCGTGTGAGTGGAAGGACGGCTCAAAAGACAATTCTGTTCTAAAATTCGATGTCTGGTTAGTGAACGGACACCCAAGCAGTGCATCCAATAAATTGCTTGATTTTGACCATCAGTTCTCATTTGAACAACAGGTACTCTAATATGTGTTTAGTTATAAATTGGTTTAATTTATATTTAAAACTGTTGTGACATTTATTGATGTCCTTCTCTCCCCTCCCGTCTCAGGACCTGCTCTTATACTTACTCTTAATAATATTTTATATAATCCTAACGACTGCACAACTCTATGCCTTCAGTTCGCAAAAGATTCGTAATTTACTGACGTATTTGTTCACAATTTCACTATCGATGCACTGTTTGTCCTATTTTTTCGTTGGTTTACATAAAATGGTTTTCGCACACGACGGACAGGGGTTCGAAATATTGAATACTGTGGCCGATATTATTAGGATATTATCTCTGGTGAATATTTGAAACATTTGTTGCACTTTTTTGGACTTAGGGACGGGTCTAACATAACTTTTTGAGATAGGCTATAGAGTACTGTATTGTCTATTATTGTGCGCTTAATATAAATCACATTTTGAAATATCGATACAGTATTTGGAAATCTCTTGCAGTTATTTGTACTCTACTGTAGAACATAGATGTGATCTATAATAAGCCAACTAAACTCAATTTGACTTATTCTTTCTGTCTATTACCTGTCCATTTCACTCATCACAATAATGATCAGACAAAAAATGTCAGAACTTGTGTAAAGTCTTAATCGACAGACATTGTGAGAATCGATTTATAGAAGAGAAGTATATCTCGAGTTAACTTGTTTTAGGATTCCATCAAATACTTGATATTCACTCTCCCCTAATCACCACATCGTTTAAATGACAAAATACTGATTAAATTGAGCATTAATTAAATTGATATTCTGTTTGGGTTTTGTTTGGTTGAGGAGTCTGATTGTCGTTTTGTCTGACATAGTATGGCCGCAATTGCTTCTAACTATTGAGGGGCTCAGGTGCTCAATTTGCGGCTTTTTCAATTCTAATCCATAAATAGGATCAAAATAAGTAATCTGACAAAGACCTTGGGTGCGCTCGATAAGCTAGTTAACAAATTCTAAGGGTAGGAAAAACATAATACGGTATAACTTAACAGGTCTTCACGAATCAATTAACCACACAATATATATACATATATATAATTTGAAAGCTTATGGCGTAACAAATCCAACGGTATAGGGTACCGGTCTGACCATTACTATCAATATCACCGCCGCGATGTCCACTTACCGCAAAGGAATACTTTTAACAGCAATTTACTCGCTATTCAATGGGTCGGTTAGGCCTAACCTATCTTTTTGAAGGGAAAAATCCTTATAATTGAAACAATTGCACTAATCATAACTAAAATTCTGTGAGGGGTACTGCTATTGCATACAATTCCGACTTATTTGTCTTAAGTTGACTTACAATTGCGCTCTACTATGTCTGACAAAAGGGCAATCGAGAGAATTGTGGATAAACTAAATACAAGTGCTCTGTATTGTAATTAAATGAATTACATGTTTCAAAAGTATTGAATAGTTTGTTAATTCAGATTATTTAAAATTTGATTAGTTTTTGTCCGATCTTTACATTAAATAATTGTATTTTATATCAAGTTAAGGGGATTACGCCGGAGGTTAGTGAAGGGTGCAGGAGAGAGCACTCACTCGCGAGCCTTCGTTGCCCCTGGAATCTGTATTGCTTGATTAATGAAAATTTGGAAATATTAAATTCTAATGTGAAAATCATAATCTCCCTGATGACCTGGTCCCCACCTAAAATATTTTTCCAAATATATTCACTATCTAAAAGTTGGGTTTAGGGGAAATTTTATTTTTGCCCCTGGAAAAATTCTACCTGATTTTGGACTGGTAAGTTTTCAGAAATGTGCGAAAATGATGATGAAATTGTAAAAATATGAATATCTAGTGAACCGGGCAAGATAAAAATATGGTTCCAAAGGGTCAGAATATGTTGGGTGAGGGAAGAGTTTAGGGCAATTAAATCAAAATTTTAACGAAATCTTTCATTCGATGGATTCAACCATTGAGTCGAATGTTGAAAAGATCATCTGATCGGATGAGCCGTTCTCGAGATATAATCCATTTGGCAAATGAAAAATTTGGACCTAGCCAGGGTGAGAACAGGACCGACCCTCTGAAAGATATTTGACAGGCGTCTCCGGCTAAACCTTCTCTACCACTTTCAGATTGAAAATTTTTCTCGTCAACTCAAAACGGAAAAGTTACACTCGTTTTCAAAAAAATTTCCCCCGAAATTTAGGTTTTTGATTTTTTTGCCCCTGAAGATTTTGGATTTTTCAGGATCAAAACATTCAGACAAAATGATATTATTTTAGTCGAATTTAGTGCAATTTTTCAAACATCCGTCAAAACATTAAAAAGTTATTCGGGAATCAAATTTCCAACTTTGGACCCCAGGAGTGGCGCTCCCCCCCCCCCCTATGCAAACCCTCCAATTTTTCTGGACCAATCCTAATCATTTCGCATTAACCCTGTCCCAGGAATAATGAATTTAAAATAAATTACTTGACCCACCACTCTCTGTGTGATTTAAGTGCACCACTCAAATGCATAGCGAAGTGAGTGCTGATTCCTATAAAATGTGAAAGAATGTTTCAAATAATGATCTTAGATTCTTCTGATTCTTGCTCGATGACTAAGCAATTGAAACTAAGTATCATGTTGAAAGAATTAAAGAGTTGTTTCAAAAATATTTTCAGACTTTCTAATCAACATAAATTATCTAGTGTTGATTTGTCACTTAACTTGAGCTAATTTTTCATACGAAAATTGAGTTTTCAAAAATTGTTTTCACTTTCCAACCTTATTGGCATCCTAATTCCATCAGTTTATTTGGTGATTTTAATAAGTGTTATCATTTGGTGAAAAGAGAATGGCCCAATTGTTTAGCCACAACCTTCAATTTTGAATTGGAATTTGTTTCAAGGGACAAAACTTAAGAAAATATAAATTAAAGCTATTTACGTGACAAAGATGTTGTAAATGTCGATAGATATGCCACAGAAATAGAGATGAGACACACAAATACTTTTTATCCTGATTTATATGGGTTTAAAATTGATTGAATTGACATTTTTCTAAGTGCTATAACTTTTTTGTTTTAAAGATATCTCAAAAATATTTTCATAAATATCTTTCATTACGATTCCTTAATTGACAAATAAATTTATATAAGAATCTAAAGACATTAATTGACACTGGTCACCCCTTTATTTATTAAAGGCTTTATTCATATTATTCGTAATAATAATCGCAAAGGGATGGCCCGTAACTAAACCGGAAATAAGTGCCAAACCGTTGATATTCATTGCATGGCTTCTCTACATAATCATTGAAATCGTGTTATTTATTTGGATTAAGGTTTGAATCATTTGTTTGTATTTAAAATGTATTTCGATTTGATTTTATTTGACATTTATTTTAAGAATTCTGTGAACAAAATCGAAGAAATAGACGAATTCCACACTTTCCCGGGTTGGATAAGTCTGGGCTTTCGGGTGATTCTAATGATGTGGTTCTTATATGAGCTGCGGTTGTCTATGATGTTAGAACAGGAGCCCAAACGACTTAAGTTCTATTTGCATTTCGGCGCCGGAATACTCGTTTGGTTCGTTCACTTACCACTGGTCGCTATGGTTGCCCTTCAGATCGAACTCATGTGGAGATATAAACTCATTTCAGGTATTATCCTATCTGTTGGACAGTGGAGAGGGCAATCAGGGCAGGGCCTATACAAAGGGGACAATTGTGTAGACGTGGCCTAAATTGCAAGAAAACTATTGTTTAAACAATTGTTAAAAAAGTATCATTTATTTCAAATGAATACAAAAGTTTACCCACACTACCTCACCCTACCCTACAGTACAAAATAGGTCCGGCTGGACCTCTGTATACACCTGCCCTTTCCATCCCATCTGATTGCGTCCACTGAAGACCCAATATATACGAGAAGAAACTGTGAGCACATCTACTTTTGCATAGGTTTCTCCTCTGCGGCTGACTTCCTGGCCTACGCTATAGTGACGCACCTGATGTGGCCGACCCGACAGAACCACCACTTCCTCACACATCAGACAGACATTGATTACACGGAAGAGCTCGAGTACTACGACGACAGTTCGATCGCACACTCGGAGACTTATAACTTCACTAATACTAACTTTAGAGGCAATCACTCGAACCACAGTTCAAACGGCTATTCATACGATAATCACTTGAGATGTGATATAAAATCATAAATTCTATAAACTTTTAATCCTTTTTCAATACCAATAGTATTAATTCAAAACTAAATTAACAGTTAATTGAATTAAAAAATCATTTAAATATATATTGTTTTAAAGTTCGGCCAAAGTTTTTGTTCTAATTGTAATATAAATGAAATTATGTGCCATTTGTTTGAATCGACAGTATTTTATAGACAATTGAATTAAATTTTAAAAATAATATTCAAACTACAACTCAATTGCATTGACTAGTATTTCTGGTCTTTCTTTCTCTGGTATTCATTCATACAATCTCTGAATTGTTGTACCAATTGTTGACATTGTCTCCAATCTCTGTGTTGTGCCATACAGTCCTGAGGGAAGACCGAATGAAAGTACTGTTACAGTAGAGTAGAGTATAGACTCTTTTGGAGGTGATATCAATGATCTTACATTTGTAACTATTTAAAGCTGTGTCTATACCTAATATTCGCCTACTGTCAGCACAGTTTTAAATAGTGACAACTGTCACCCAAACACCTCCAAAAGTATTGCCTACTAATAGACCCATTTGTCTACTACCATATGTTATAATCATATATCATAGTTATTATCACATAATGCAGTGTTAATACTGTAATGCATTAGTTGTATTGTGCACTCACTTGTAGTGAATAATGCAATTCTTTACAACCGGTCTTATTCAGCATTGTCTCCAACGGGTCCTCCTCTTCATCAACACATGACTTAACAGCTCTCGAATAGTTGTGATAACCATTTGATGCCATTTATGCTATCAATTGTTGTCAAATGTATTCAATTATCTCTATATTTGATTAAATACTAAATGAGAACACATTTAATACACAAAAACATTTAAATCTCAAATACGATTGCATTAAATGTTTATTAGATTTCAATTTTGTTTACATTAGAGTCAGAACTGAGAAGACATGAAGACATGCGCTGACAATACACAACACAACACAACACAGAGTCAGACAACACAACACAACTCTATGTTTGCCATCATTTCTGCCATTTTTTACGATTATTTTCAAAATTTAAAGGAAAATAAATTATAAAATAAAGACTAAATTCAGTTTAAAATAATTAATTAATTGAACGAAAAATAATTAGAAAAGAATCGATAAATAGTTGTATTGTTTTGCATATTATAGACAACTGTTTTGATAATTGAATTATTTATTAATTTTGAATCAATTTATTACAACTTTTTTTATTAATTATTGAGTAATAATAATAAATGGCTTTTCTATAGTAAATGTGTTTTCATTTAATTAATTACTAAAAAGTATTGCAAACTAAGTATTGAATGAGAATGAGTGCAACGAATAGCACATTTTGGAAGCAGTGGTCCATTACTAACACCAATAATACGACAAACACTAGCAATGCATTCAAAGAGCAGACCCTCACTCAGAACCAGAAGTTTCCGGGAAGAGTAGGAAGAGTTGTGATGAAGAACAACAACAATAGCAGCGAACCATTGAATTGCGAGACAACACAACGCACTGCAAGACATCCACAACAGCACACAAAACAGAGAACCAGTTCTTTGTCATCAATGAGTCTGACATCGAGTCCGACAACGACTACCTCTGGACATAAGTCAGCGGTCAATAGTGCTGTTCCTTTGGCACAGCAGCACAAGCGGAATAACTCCTCCAGTTTTGAAGTGTTCACTGCCAGCTGTGACGACGCCTGGGATTCAAACATTGAGGACTGCCTTCAGACCAGTGCCACAAACAATTTGAATACATTTAACACTAATTATATTCATTCAAACACTGATTCACTTCTCTCTAACAATATATCGTCGCTTCTGATCAAAGAATCCGTAATTAATTGTCATTTTTTATATTAAATCTAATTTTGATTCAACTTTTTTTTGCCTATTTTTATCGAAACATTATTTTTCTGAAAATTTTTTAGATTTGCATTGTTTTCAGAATTTAACGTAATGTACAGTAGCTTTCATTTCATTTAGAGCTTTAATTAATTTATAGTAAATTTTTTAAAAGTTATTTCGAATAAAACTATGCGTAGACTTAGAGGACAGAGAACACCTCCAATGTTGAGATATCAAACATAATGTGCATTACTATTGAAATTTAATTGAAAATAATTAGAGCTTTACTTATTTAACTCAATTACCGGTAAATATCTTTTATATTTTTGGTTAATTTGTGGTTAAATTATGTTTTGTTAGGTTGCGTTGTGAGAGGTCTGAGGCCAGAGTTGCAGTAATTAAGTTAAATTAAATGACAGTTTGATGTTTCTGTGCGGAAGTCTCTCCAAAACTATTTATAATAGAAATGAATTTCTGAGAAATGTTTTTATGTATTAATGAATTAATTTTCTATTTCTCTAAACTACTATCGGATGATAGCCTTCGACATCAAAACCATTGAAACCGGTTTTGACTACAAATTTAAGAAAATGTGATGAAAAACAAAATAATAAAGAAATACAAATGGATTCAAAACTGAATAATATGTGCGAAACGGATCCCAAAATCGCGAAATTCAATAAAATTGTATTCGAAGATGAAGTGACGGATTTGAATCAATTGCGTTCACTCGCGTGGGCGGGGATTCCAAACCAAATACGACCCATCACTTGGAAGTTGCTGTTGGGTTATCTGCCAGTCGTCCGCTCCAAACGAGCCCAGAGTCTGGAGAGAAAACGAGCCGAATATGAGAATTTGGTTCAACAATACTATAACTGTCGGCCAGAGAACGATGAGATATGGCGTCAAATCCATATCGACATTCCTCGTATGCAACCATTGATATCCATATTCCAGCAGAGCTTAGTTCAGGGGATATTCGAACGCATTCTCTATATTTGGTCGATCAGACATCCGGCCAGTGGTTACGTCCAGGGAATGAACGATTTGGTCACTCCTTTCTTCGTCACCTATTTATCGGAGTTTATTCCGGAAAATGCTTTGTCTAAAGTGGAGTCCTTTGACGTCTCGACTCTGACCGAAGAGACACTGACGGGTGTGGAAGCGGACAGCTTTTGGTCGTTCACTAAACTGTTGGACTCTATTCAAGACAACTATACGTTCGCACAGCCAGGCATTCAACGACTGGTCCACCTCTTGTCGTGTGTGGTCTCTCGTGTGGATCGGGTACTACACGAGCACTTGGAGAGGCATTCGGTGCAGTACTTGCAGTTTGCCTTCCGTTGGATGAATAATCTGCTGATTAGAGAAATCCCTTTGCGCTGTATTGTCCGCCTTTGGGACACGTATTTGGCCGAAGGGGCCGTCACTACTACAGCACTTCCAATGCCTAACTCATTGAAAAATATTACTCTAAATCATAAGGAGAGCGCCGGCGACACAAATAGTGCAACTGAGTTCAACAGTTGGACAATGGGTTCGGGCACTCCATTCTCCAGTGCTTTCCATCTCTTCGTTTGCGCCGCTTTTCTCCGCTTTTGGTCTAAAAATTTATTACAAGAAAAAGATTTTCAGGGATTAATGCTTTTATTGCAAAACTTACCCACATTCCACTGGACAGACAATGAGGTTAGGCTTCTGGTGGCCGACGCCTATCAGCTTAAGTACACTTTTTCACCAAATCATCTAAAAGTTTAAATCATTAATTAAATTATTAGAGTTTTTGATTCAACTTATTGTTTGAATTTTATTATCTCAAACTTTAATTTTTGAATTTTCTTTTTATTTTCTGATTTTCTCTATTTTTCTTTGAAATTCTTCTGAATTTCAAGTGTAAAATAAATAGTTCTTTGATTTTTAAATTATTATAATTTTTATTCTAATTATAATCTAATAATCATTAAATTTATTGTAATATAAATAAATAATGTTATGTAAGATTAGATTTTACATTAATTTTTTGTTATTTATCTTTGGAAAAGAAGATCTAATAATAGTTCCAAAAATTAAACAGTTATTTGTTTGTCTCTAAATATTTTTATATACTCTAAATCGCATAATAAATAGTTATTTTCATTTGTTGTTTCGCTTCTATTCTTAATTTAACCCAATATTAAATATATTTATGCAAAAGACAACATATTTATAGTGTCTTACAAAACGCAATGAGTTTTGTTGAAAATAACTCTAATTTATTCATTCGATTCAATAAAATATTAAAAATTAATAAATATATTTTCTAAATATTAAATTTAATTTGAAATAATTGAACACTAAATAGCAGGGATGCGGAGACGGCCATTCCGAAGGTAGGGGTATTCCGGAGTGTCTCCCTCCGCCTCCTTCCTAAATAGGAGTTATAGCCTGGAATCAGGGATGCGCAAAGGGAGAGGTAAAGCCCAGAATAGCCCCTTCCTGACATATTGACCAAACAAATACCACCTGGCTGAAGTTTGCTCATCCTGCCCGTATTACTTTATCGAATATATCCATGTACCAACGCTAGAATAACCCTAAATTATACTGTATATTAGATGTCCAAAACGGATCGGTTCGGATCTGAATACTTATCCGAATATCATGCCAAAGTCAAAATTGTATGGGCTGAATTTTTATAAATTAGTGTTACTGCTCAGGGATGACATGGATGAAAGTGCGCTCATGAGTAAAGGAGTAGGTGGTAGTGGACAAGGAATGGGAGCGGTATCAAAGAGGAGGACCGAATTCAACAAAGACTTGAGTTTCTAAGAAGTAAAGGTCCAAAAAGTTTAAAACTCATTCTTAGAATTGAGCTAAAGGTCGACAAAAACTCAATTCGGAAACTTTTCCATTATTTTGAGTTTAGGTCAAAACTATCATGTTTCATTTCATTTTTGTATTTTTCGATTATCTTTTTAAGCCGTTCTTAATCTCTGACTTTAAACTCAATTTTTGATATAAAATAAGAAAACATTGAAATTGATTTATGAGCAGCATAAATAAATTATGAGCGTTATATGACTATATGTTAAAAAGGCCCAAATATCAATTAGTGCAAATTACAAAATAAATATACTCTAATGTTTCTCAAAGTCTAATTAATACAAATTTAGTTAATAAATAATAGATACAATGAAAATTTAATAGTTTATTAAGTTTTTAATTAAAAGAAAGCATAAACATAAACAAATAATTTGGAAGGAAAGCATTTGTACCTTTTGTTCGCACATGCGCTCAATTTATAACTTGTTTTTGCAGTTCATAAATCAATTATTTTTCAGTGATATTTTGGGTCCAGGACCAGCGACCTTCACCCAGCAGAGCGGCCACCATGCCTACTGAGCTACTCCGCTCTCTATAATTTTCTTTTGAAAGTCAAATACCTATAAGAACTATAAAAGACGCGACTGAAGTGTGAAAGATAGTAAACGAGTTGTCCTCAGTTTCTTTGCTGAAGTCTATTGTCATCACTTCATATCGAACTTTTCAAAAAAGTAATGATTAATAGTTAGATCGATTGGTAAATACTGTAGTCGTGTTTTCTTAGGGTTTAGCCTAAGATACCCGCACTGGACTAGTCTTAGGCATAGAATATTCTCTATCTACAACATAGAAGATATTTGCAAATGCATTGCACTGATAGAGGTATAGCAGTTATAGCATACACATTACAAATGGAATTCAATGTTATATATAATTTCATTAAATTACAGTTGTTTTATATAAGAAACAGATGATAACAATTAATTAAATAAATTTTATTTTATCAAATGATTAATTGAGGAAATGAGGCGAAGGTTTAACACAGGGATTGAGTAAATTTCGAAAATTTATAAAACCTCAAGAGATATACTAATTTATACAATGTATAGTAAGGTAATCAAGGTAAAACAATTTCACTAAATATCTAAAAATGATTTTTAGCAAAAATATGTTAAAAATAATACAATTCAAATTAATTTAAGAATAAAAGTCGATTTAGCACATTAGGGTAGATATCAAAGGAGAGGCGTTCAGGCTCAAATACTCCATGGTGTTTTTGTCATTTTCTGGATGAGCTACTCCTCCCCATGGTAAGTTATATGAAGCGGAAAAATAACAGAATTTTGTTATCGGTGGTATTTAAGGTAAAAAAGTTGAGGGGGTATTTCTTTCTGGGCCTAGACAGGGTATGTGAGAGAGGGTTTCAAAAAACCTGTATTTAATAAAAATGTTTTAGACGAGTTTGTTTATGCTTTTTAGGCAAAATTACAGAATCTCAAAATATGATAAATGCACAAAGGGAGTAAGGTAAAAAATGCGACGTATAAAGCCAGCGGGGGTATTTAGGCTATACCCCCTTGTTCGTCAACTGGTTTAGTGACAGTAGAATTGCAAACAATAAATTATGAATAAATTTAAATTATAAAATCAGGGGAACTATTTTGAAAACAACTTCTGATAACCTCATCATTTTTCTTTGAAAATACCTGTTTTACCAAGTTACCTAATAATTGGTTTTTATATCTATAAATATAATACTTATAAATAGCAATCTTCGGACATCATAGCATTTATCTTCATTAACCATACCTTACAGAAAAATCAGGCTGTTTCACTAAAATGTTGTAATTTTCTGTACAAATTTATATTCCACTATTATGGTGCCTATTACAGTATATTCTAATACAGTACTTTGTTAGCATTTTAAGAATTAAATCACTATTTTATCACACCTAATACCAGAATCATACAACGATATGGCTTTCCGATAACAGCTTTTATCTTTTTTGTTATATTATTCTTTAAATTTCTATATTTTATTAGTTAAATTTTACAATTTTTGAAAAAAATAAAAACTTATTTAAGTACATATTTTACCACTTTATCACTCCTATTATAGGACCTATAAAGGGTCCAATAAAAACCTTTATGCAATGCCCTAGTTAAAAGTTATTATGAAGAATTTTAATTCTAAAAACGAGTTTTTCGTTAGCGTTTCACTTTATGCTATTTGACATATGTATGTGTGACCGATAGCCAAATAACAACATTAAATAAAAACTGAGTCATTCACAGAATTACTTTATAAGAAATTTATTATTTACTTAAGCTTAGGGTCACTGATTAATTAAATAAACTAACATAAAGCGAAACACTAGCGATAAACCCTCGTTTCTAAAATTAAAATTCATCCTGGGTAGTTATAATAATTATGCGTTCATTTATTTGATTCTTATAATTGAGTTATATTTTATGAACTTTTATTAAAACTGATCTCATATTTAAAATGACATAATTATTGGTTGATTTGATTCTCAATAACTTGCAATTCATTACATCTAAAAACCTTAAGAACATATCTATAAATCATAAGCTCTTCTGTTATACAATTATAGATATCTTATTATAAATTATATTTAATTCATTTAATAATTAAATTATAAATAAATTCTTTGGATTTTATTTTGTTTCGATATATTTGTTAGAATTCATTATAAAACATAACTTTTAAGTAAATTCATTTCACTTTTAACTAATTGTTCGATATTTTGATTGTTGTATTTGAATTGTGATTCTCTTTTTGGATACCCATTGAGTAAAATCACAGATCTATTCGACAAGAATTGTTGAATCTTTTCATTCAAATGCATTAATTGTTGACAATTGGGTTCGAAAATATCAGATATTCTCTCATTTTCTGACCAAAAATTGAGTTCATCTGAAATTTAAATAAACCAAAAACACTATTATTTAATAATTTGAGAAAAACCATAAATAATTCATTAATTAATAAATGAATAATCAATTACTGAATACCTTTATTAAAGTGAAAAACTCTCAAAAATGCTAACAATTTTTGATCAATTGGTTGGCATTTATTATATAAACGATAGACACCGGAAATGTTTAGTTCAAGTCTTTTGCATAATTCATATTTGTGTTGATATAACGAATCATTTTTACTAATTCCTAGTCTTAAAGGCACGAAATCATCGCTATTGTCTTTGTATACAAAGCCGTTGTGAACAAAAAACTCTCCGTTAGATCTCTGGCCATAGTATATAAATATCTAATAATATTATATAATTAATAATTTTTTTAATTCATAAAATTGTTGGCAAAAAAATTTTCAACTTTTATAACGTAATACCTGTTCTCCAGTCTTGAACTCATCCATTGCACGACAAACAGCGGATTCAGTGTTTAAATCATAATCAGTCGAAAGCTGTTATGAAAGACAAAAATAATTTAATTAATAATTCAATAAATTGACTGATAATTGAATATATTTTTGTTAAATACCTTTCCGTATCTGTGATTACACATATCCCAGAGTGGTATGAGTGCAGTAATCATTGATTGGCTATCAGAAGAAGGAATAGTATTTTGTCGAGTCATTATTGTCGAAACCGCCCAACTATTGCACAGACAATCAGATTAAATATAAATAAAACCAATCAAATAATTAGTAAATCAATTATTTTAATTAAAGCCCGCATTTAAGATACAAATGCTTTTTACGCTCAGAGTATTAGTGTTTCTATACTTTGCAGTTCACAAAGTGATTGACTAAATGAGTAAAAAGTTTTAATAAAAATGTTAACAAAATATAAAAGATTTGACGTTAGTTTAATTTTAAAATTATGTCATTTATTAATTTTATTATTGTTTATGTCATATATAAGTGAATTCAGTGGTCAAATGACACCATTGTCTTCCTCCAGCAATCAATGGATGTTCGGTCAACCCTTCGTTAATCATCACTTCCTATCCAATGACAAAATTCGTCGAAATGAACAACAAAATAACGGCCAGTTTTATGACCAGATATTACCCAATATTCCGCAAACATATGATAAAAATCAATTCAATACTCATTTTTGGCCCAATTCGGCGATTCAACACAATTATCAACGAATACCCGCAGAAAATGTCCACAATTTCGTGTCCTACGATTCAAATCGCAATTTATTCTTTGATCGAAGAAATATTGAATTTAACTCAAATCCAAATAATTTTGATAATCAGAGACTCCAAAGAATTCCGGAAATTATAAGAAGAGATAGAAATTTCAATCAAATAAATCAATTTCCAAGAAATTCAATGCTTTTAAACAATCAAAAAGTCATAAATAGACCGGAAATCCAACAAAATAATCAACAAAAACAGCATTTGATTAGACCTATAGATGATTTTAAACAACAAATAAATATTGAATTACAGCCAAAGCCGCAGACAATTATGACATTTCAACCCGCAGTCAATTTTGAACCATTTATTCAACCAATCAGTGATCGAACTATATTTGCAACGCATTCATCACCACAACTCTATTCACCACCAGATTTGACATCCGTGTCCAATGACATCAATCATATGGACAGAAGTCCTGTTTTCTATGCACCAAATCATGAGTTTGAAAGCGATTCAAAACAATTTCAACCAAAAAATCAAAGACAACTCGAAACAAATGAAGATTTATATAGATTTCAAAATCAAAATCTATCGAAAAGTACTCAAAATAATTATCGCTCCAAATATGCTTTGGCAGCCATTGGGGGCGGAATTGCAATAATAATGGTATTAATTATAGTCATTTCGATCACAATTTGGAAATACAGAAACACTGCAAAGCACTCGACAGAGCGCTCTAACACTTGGACTACAAATACAATTCCGTCTCAAATGAGAGCAAATGAGATAAACTCGCGTTGGATTCCAACGTGTCGTCTAAACAGCAGAACAACAAATTGAATTAAAGTACAAAACCTATTGCTTTACCGGTAGAGATCATATGTGAAGTACTTCTTAAACGAGAGTCTGTTTGCCATTCGATTCGTTTGTAATTGATTTGAAAAGTAGGCGTATTGTCGGCCAATACTTCGCTTCAAATTAATCACTTCTTCTAATACTTGCGATCCTTTCAATTGGTTTATGTCTTCGTCGCACAAATAGAGTACTGTGTCATAAGTTGAGGGCAGAGACAACAGGTATGGCTTCCAGAATGAGTCTGTCTTACAGTACTCGTCGATTACATGTAAGGCCAACACAATATTGGGCATCTGTTGTAATACCGGGTCTTCGCGTATAAACGAGGCTTTAAATCAATTGAAATCAAAAAGTATTGCAATCATTAAAATTCATTTATTATTATAATTATTTTGACGTTAAGCTAAAGTTTGTAGACCGATAGGCACAGGTACTGTTGTAACAGTAACTACCTGTACTGTAAAAGCAGATCAATCGACCTATAAGTAATAAAACTAAACATTACGTAATGTTTAGAAATAATTAAAACCTTTAAAACATCGATTGATTCAAGCATTGGCTTAAATATTAGATTTAAAACTATTTATTTATTTGTGTAAACAATACCTAAATTTTGGTCTTTAAGAGCCGTTTCACAAGAGATCATAACTTTTCGTTTGATTTCGAGTATTACTTCCGATTGTTTAATGTCGTTCACAGCTATTAAGCCGAAGCCCTGTCTGTCGTCGACCCAATCGATGTTCACTTTGGAGACATCGATATTGTTATCAATTCGTAACCAATTCTTAAATATCAGCCAATTTTGTTCATTACGTTTCGGTAATTCAATGCTTATGTCTGTTATGTTGTATTCAATTGTAATCAATTAATAAATACATAATTTCCAAAAATTCAATTTAATTCAAACCCTTTTCGATATCTATTAACGAATCGATTATATTATTTATGTCTTTGTGTTCTTCTAATAGTTGTCTTGAATTTGTTGTATTGTTTTTATAATAAGTGCTCTCTGTTTGACACAAAACACAAATACAGTATTCAAGTGTTTAAACATATGATAGAAAACAATAAAAATATTTATTATTTATTTACTTTTGAGTAATTCATCGATTAATACAAATCTTTGTTTATTGTCTTTAAGACTCAAATCGACAAAACTTTTATCCAATTTTGTCGATGTTTTCCGTGAATTGTGTTTCCATTTGTTCGTCATTTTTCACCATTAAATCGATTTCTAAGTAATTATTAAAACAAAACTAAAATTAAAGTAAAAAAAACGATTTGGAGTTTAATTGAAAATAAGGCATAAATTGAATGATTCAGTGATTACTAAATATAACTCAAAACACATTGAATTGCTTTAAATGGAAAACAAAATAAACATTAAATGTTTGTTATTATAACCAATTGAAGCACCGGATGGAGACATGTCATTACGCAATCGCAACACATATCAGTGAACGCACAGTAGGGCCAGCACTTGTACACACAAAACCCATTGAACCCGAACCCAGACGTGTTTAGGTTGGGTTTGCTTTTTAATAATTTGAACGGTTGGGCGGGTTTTACAAAGTTTGTTACGGGTCGGGTCGGGTCGGGTCGGGTCGGGTTGGGTTGGGTTGGGTTGGGTTTTGTATTATCATAAAATAATATAAAATCAATAGTATTTTTGAAGAACTGTTAAACAATTGTCTATAAAAATCTGTAAAATAATATTTTATATTATAAGATAACGTATCCTACCACCCACATCTTCTGTATTATTACCGATGCGATTACCACCACCCCTACCTACCACCCACCCACCCACCCACATCTTTATTATTACCGATGCGATTACCACCACCCCTACCTACCACCCACCCACCCACCCACATCTTCTTTATTATTACCGATGCAATTACCACCACCCCTACCTACCACCCAACCTGCTATGCATGGGATCTATTACAAATATATGGGATTGGAACCTTCTATGCATGGGATCTATTATAAAAATATGGGATAGGAACCTTCTATGCATGGGAATCTATTGCAAATAAATGGAATGGGAACCTTCTATGCATGGGATCTATTACAAATATATGGGATTGGAACCTTCTATGCATGGGATCTATTACAAAAATATGGGATAGGAATCTTCTATGCATGGGATCTATTACAAAAATATGGGATAGGAACCTTCTATGCATGGGATCTATTACAAAAATATGGGATAGGAATCTTCTATGCATGGGATCTATTACAAAAATA